>DF239785.1:33144-96160 GCA_000507305.1 Breviolum minutum Mf 1.05b.01
TCATCAGTGTGTGTGTGTGTGTGTGTGTGTGTGTTGTGTTGTGTTGTTGTTGTTGTTGTTGTTGTTGTTGTTGTTGTTGTTGTTGTTGTTGTTGTCTGTTGCTGTTGCTGTTGTTGCTGGTGGTGGTGGTGGTGGCACTTGAAACCTATGCAGCAGATCCCTTGTGAATAGTTGAAAGGGGCCCCAGTGGATTGATGTTTTTGAAGGGTAAGGATCCTTTTTGTGCCAACTATACAAATAGACCAGGCTGGAAGTTCTCTTGGAGGGTATGTGAATAGAAGTATATATATATACATACGTATATGTATATTTGTATAAAAATATATGACATATATGCATATATATATATATACATATGTCAGCGTAATCTTCAAATGAGAAATTAAAATCCCCAGGCTTTTGTTTGAGAAAAGTGAGAATTTCAATCTGACTTTGGACATCGACCTTACCCCCAATTTTCAGGTACCCCAAAAAAATCTGCACGAAAATGCACTGACTCCTGAAAAACTTGACTTCACCGTTACCGTCACGACGCCAACACTTCCTTTAAAAGGAGTGGCACCCATCATCCTGCAGGATTTGGAGGGATGGAGAGATGAGAGTTCGCCATATGTCTTTTTGGTCCACATCTATCAGGGCGAAGACAACTTCCAGCTGTAAACTTTCCCCCTCAGATGTCGATCTCTGAGTTCAGCCTGGCAGGCCGCGTTGCAAAAACATGCCGCCATTGGGTGGGGAATTTTGTTCATCATGAAGAACAGTGGCGGGGGGGGGGGAAACAAATACGAAAGCAGAAGCCATGAAAACTCAGTCTCGAAACAACAGGTGACCGGTCGCCTGCTGTTGGGCAGTTGTGTGTTTGGGAGTTTGTTTTTTTTTGGAAACTCATGAGAAAAAACATGGAAAAAACATCTTCCAAACCATTCCATTTGTCACCGGGGGTCGAAAATTTTAGGACCTTATGAAAGGTAGCGGCTCCTTTAACCTTAGGAGTCGTGGTAAGCGGGACCCATACTAGGGATTCTTATGGGAATGGTATGGGTCCCGCTTACCATAAGGGGGTCCCATTATTGGGGGGTCCCTGAAACTCCCACTCATCACATATCATTCTATTTAATGTGTATGTATATACACATGTTTTTTAATGATAAATGATATACAGTACGTATTCATGTTGAATTATGTAGAGTAGATAATCCACTTCATTCATACACAAGAAATACCAAAAACAAAAAAAAAACAAGATCTTCATCAGCATGGAGTTGAGGTTTTTTCAACGGTCCAAAAAAAACATCTCTGCCCATTACCTTGAGTCTTAGGTTGGACTGTTCAAAAGGACCATTCTCTTGAATAAAAAAAACGAAAGCGTTGACACCAAGTTCGGTTTCACTCATGTTAGGGGTGATGTTTGGCTTGGGGGGAGTTGTTTAGCTCAGGTTTTTTTTTCTGTCCAATCTCACGTACCTATGACTCGAAGATATGCTCAGAAATGGGGTCTCAATACACTTTTCAATTTTTTCCAAGTTCGGAATCTCCTTTGTCAGTGCCTCATCTTCCTATTCCAGCCGTATTGTTCACTTCAGGGCTTCAAATTTTCTGGCTTCAAAATGCTGCTATTTTGGAGCTAAGAGGATCTGGTTGGTGGTTTCAACTCATTTGAAAAATATTAGTCAAAATGGGAATCTTCCCCCATAGGGGTGGGAATAGAAAATATTTGGAACCACCAGCCAGGGATTGACTAAGCAAGCTTTTCCATTAGGAACATTTTTAATCCTCAATCTCCCAACGAGTTGCTTCTGGGCCCTTCGTCTCCACCATGTGTTTTTTTTTGATTCCCAACAAAAAAAACGTTTCGCCTCAACATATCCGAAGTTTTCGAGAAAAAAAGCTTTCACCTGAATAATTTTTGTTTTGATTTTGTTTTGTAACTCTTTTTGCTGAAACTTTGCGAAAGCCAACCCTTTTTTTTCTTACTGGGTGGAAACGGTGATTTTCCAAGCATGTTTTTATCAGTAAAGATTTGGTCGAACCATCATCCAACTGATTTCCAACCATTAGAAAATGCTGAAGCAGGGCCTTTAGGCTACCGTCCGGCAACCGAAAAAACCAAACGTTAAACCCCGTGGATATTCCAACATGAGAGGACCAACCCAGGGAACTTTTTAAAAAAAAGGAGCCAAAAAAAGGGTGTTTTTTTTTCAGAGAAACAGGTCCTCCCCAAACAACTTTTTCCATCGTCCTCTCCCCAAACAAAAACAAATCATCCACCAAGCCATGGAAATCATCCACCAAGACATGGAAATCATATAAATTCTGGTGATTTTTTAAAGGAAACAAACAAAAGACATCTGTGAAATTCTCATCCCATCGCATTATTTCATGCTTTGCTATCCCACATAATTGGGTAATATTTCATCCCCTACCCTAAACCAACCAGCTTATATACCTTAAATGGTAGTTATATTCCCTATATACCCTAACCAACCAGGGTCCCTTTTTTTGTCGCTCCATTCATCTATCGCATCCTCACCTGCCAGGGGTCACCTCTCGGCTGGTGGAGAGTTGCCGGCCGCTCCAACTCAGCCGTTTAACGAACGAACGAAAAAAACGACGTTTGTGGCGCCCAGGGTGGTGTTTGGATGGTTTTTTTTAAGGTTACAAAAAGGGAGAACAAAACATGTTTTTTAAAGGTTATTTTAAGGTTTGGATGTTTTTTTGTTGAAGGTTTTTGTTAAGGTTACCATGTCAACTGAAATTATGAAATGGTTACTTTTATATCTTTTTGTTGGAAGGCTTGTTTTGTTGTTGGAAAGTGTGAGAATATGAACTTGGGACAAAAAAAGTGAAGTGTTGTGGCGGGTTCACTTTTACATCCAGGAATTGGAGGTCATTTCATCTTGAAGAGTTTTTTTTTTCAAAAAGGAACTGACCAAGGCTCAGTTGAGATGTGGGGTCCCCCCAGTCATCTCTGAAAAATCATCCACCTTTTTCACACAGGTGTTTGTTGAAGTTTTGGGCGTTTTCCGCCCGGTGAAACCAACCACAACATGTTTCTTCAAAACGGTTCCGTATCCAGCTGCCGTTTTAGGGTAGCTAATGTTATATCTGGTCAAATAATAATATTTCACCAACCTAGGTTTCCCTGAAATTTTCGCAAATCTTCCCTTACTTTTCACAACCATTTAGGGGCCCAAAACTCGTGTTTTCGGTCGCGATAATGTTATGATGGGCACAAGAAGGTCGTCGTGGGTTTTTGTTTCATGCCATCTATACCTGGCACTCGGAAGCCGAAAAAAAACATTTTTTTTGAAGTGGAGGTTTGGTGATTTTTCCAAGCATTTCTGGAAATCAACGACTAGGAATATGTACCTAGTACCCTAAACAGCCATTTTTAATGGATGGAAATGGTGATTTCCAAGCATTTCTTTATGTAAAGATTTGGTTCAGCATCCAACTGAAACAACAATTAAAATTTAAAATGTGGTTGTTTAGGATACCGGGTAGATAAGATGCTATGAAACCAACTACTGGTTCCGCAGGAGTGACAACTTCAGAGCAAGTACTTTTCTCTCCCTGATGAAGTTAAGAGTGATACCATCTGTTCAACCAACGGACACAGTGAAAAAATAAGTATTTGCTGTTTTTTTTGGTGCGATACACATGCATGGGTATATATATAAAAATACTTCTGTAGATAGAGAGAGAGAGAGAGAGACACGACCATCCCAAAAAGTAGGATGGTAAATGGATTTTGTAGCATGAAGTCATTGTACGACATCCTGAATCTCCGTGGTTGCATATTACTCTAGTCGCACTGTTGTAGTACTCTAGCAGTACTGTAGGAGTGTAGTCGAAGTAGTAGTAGTAGTAGTAGTAGTTGTTGTTGTTGTAGTCGTGGTAGGTAGGTAGTAGTAGTAGAACTGGTGGTACTAGCAGTACTGTGGTACTGTGGTAGATAGATAGCTAATTAGTCAGTTAGCTCCTGTAATTAATTACTTAGTTAGTTAGTTAGTTACTTACTTAATTAGTTAGTTAGTTAGTTAGGCAGTTAGGCAGTTAGGTAGGCAGTTAGGCAGTTAGGTAGGTAGTTAGGTAGTTAGGTAGCTAGGTAGTTAGGTAGTTAGTCAGTTAGTTAGCTAGCTAGCTAGTTAGTTCAAATTCGCTGGGTAGTTGATAGTTAGTTACTTACTTACATACTTACTTACCTGCTTTATTTACTTACTTACTTACTTACTTACTTACTTACTCACTCACTTACTTACTTACTTACCTACTCATTTACTTACTTACTTACTTACTCACTCACTTACTTACTTACTTACTTAGCTAGTAGCAGCAGCAGAAGAAGAGGTGGGCTGTATTGCAAAGCTGACCCATATATAAATCTCTGTGAGTCAAACTATTTCACCAACCACCACCATCTGTTTGTCGCTTCAAGCCAACTATCATCTACTTGGTAGTTTCAACCCATTTAAAACATATTCGTCAAATTGGAATATCTCCCCCAGGTAAGGTTAAAATAAAAAATGTTCGAAGTTTCCACCACCGGTCCGTCATCCTTCATTGATCCACCATTCTGATCAACCTCCATGCATTGATCCAAGAAACACTCGTTTGGCACCTCTTCATCGACACGAGCTCCAACCTACAACCCAGGTGACCAACCAATAGCCCACATGGAACTTGGATATAACTTTTCCCCTCTGAAAGGGGGAGAGCTTAGCAGAGCGCAGAGCAATGAAGTTTCCACATACCCTCAAAGTGGGGTGATGAAAATAAGTCAGTATCTTGGGGTACGTATTAACCACAGATGTATATAGATATATACAAGGCCCATGGAAAAAGTCAGTAATCTGGGGGATCTTTACTAAGCACAAGGACCATGGATCAAACCGATGGGCTTTTTGTATCAACTTGTTTCACTCAATGATTAGTTGGCTGGGTTGGCCGGCTCCTATCCCGGGCACCCTTAAAGCAAGAGGGAAAACGTAAGAAATTCCCTATGAGAAAAAGATCCCAAAAAAAAACACCAACTTTCTCCCTCCCCCACCACTAGACCAGTTTGACCAAACAAACAAAAAATCGGACCCAAAATCCCTTTAAAATTGAAAGGCCCATTTTGCTTTAAGAAATTCACAGCAAATTCACACCAAAAGCTGCCAGAAAACCCAAGCCGAATCAATGACCCAACAAAAAACCCAACCAACCCTGAAAACCACCCCCCCCCCCCCCAGGTTTTCACCCCCCGGTTTTCCAACTCCCCATGGTTGGACCCTTCGACTGTTCCGAACCGGGTCTGCGCCTTCTTACCTTTCAGACGTCTTTTGGGAGACAACGGCAAGGCCACCGTATTCTTCACAGGCTTCGCAGGCGCCTATTGAGGGGGCGTGGTGGTTGGTGGATGATGGCAGCTTCTCCTTAGATCAATGGAGTAAAACCTGGTTCCCCTTAGAATCACCCCAAGGACGGAAGCCGGACTATTGGGTGGTATATAAGTGGTATATTTTTTCTTGCCCAAGTTGGGTGATTTAATATATATATAGCATATATTACCTATATACCACCTAAGGGAACCAGAAACAGCTATTGATTACAGTTAACCACTTATTAAGGGAACCAGAAACAGCTATCTCCATACCAGTCACAAGTTGAGATGTTACACGGGCCAGTTATATTGAGTTGGTAAACCCTTGCCTTCAACCCCGCGAACTAAGTGGGTAAATAATCTAAAGAACTTGGGTTGGTTGATTTACACTCCGTGAAACTAACAACGAACATGACTAGCCCCTGAAAATAGGGACCAAGCCCCAAAAGGAAACGATCGTATTCTAACCGTCCATTTTCAGAGGCGAACTTGCAGTTAGTTTCAGGGAGGGTAACACTTTGCTACTGTAAAAATGATGGGACTTGAAGATGATTCATTTGATCCTATATGCTCCCAGGCTATTGCAATCCGCGTGGCACCGCTGAACTAAATATCCAGAAACTGCCAGAAGAAAAAAAAACAGAGCACTCACAAGATAACTAAAAACCAGCTACATCATCTTCATGCTCAGGTACAGATATCACCAACAAGGGTCTTGTTGGCAATATTTCACCACAAGTGCTTGCGTACCATTTGGAGCTTCTTGAATACAAACGCATCATTCTGGAAGGAAACTGGCATCAAACAGATACTGCTGATGGAAGAAATCCTGCTAACCTGTTGATCTGGCAAATACCCTCCAGATATACACCCCCGAAGTTTTAATAGCAAAAGCCCCTGAAAACCATGGTGGGACTGGAAGACGAGACTAGGCTTCCTATTGGGTTGGATGGTAACTTTTCAGGGGCGTTTGCTGTTAAACTTCGGGAGGGTAAACAGAGGCATTTTTGAAGCTCCTAACTGAATAGCTGGGGACAAGTACGATGCCCATTACTGCAGGAGTAGCAGCAATGTGAAGTGATTGAAGAAACCCTTCCGCATATAAACATCAAAGCCTGATTCGAACACTAACCCCCTTGAAAACTAACATGTCCCCGGAAAATTGATAGTTGGAAGATGATTCATTTCCTTTGGAAATGGTCCCTTTTCAGTGGACTTTCGTTCATTTTTGGGGGCGCTGGATAGGTCTTTAGCATCCCTAAACTCAAAGCAAATTTCATCTGGAAATTCCTTTGGCACTCCCCGGAAAATTTAACATGACTGGCTGGAAAAACAACCACGAATCAAGATGCATCTCCCATAAACAATGGTGAACTTCCATTGTCATGCTAGTTTTCTGGACGGTATGTGTTGAAGTGGTTTGAAGCGATTTGAAGTGGTTTTTGTTGAGATCTTTTTTTGCGTGCTTACCAGGAACTGGTCTCAAGTCTACCAGGAAATCAACTGATGTTTGTCTTGTGATTTTGCAGCGCACTTTGGGACACTCACGCCCTTAGATAGATGGACTAGATATAGAGATAGGAATAGGAATAGGAATAGGAATAGGAATAGGAATAGGAATAGGGATAGGGATAGGGATAGGGATAGGGATAGATAGGTAGATAGATAGATGCACCACCAAAATGCAAATGTTTTGTCCCCGCAGTGTTTCACCCATCCCATAGTGAAACGGCCATGGAAAAAGGGGCCCTAGGGCCCTGTCACTTATGGGGCCCACCTTGATGATTTGCACCAGTTCTTCATTGGCTTCACCTTTGATCCACTCCTCCGCATTGCATTCGATCCTGCCGATGGATCAGGGCGCTTATGACAGTCGGCCTTGTGATTTAACGGCCGGCTATTCCATCAAGGCCTTATGAAACATCATTGGTGCTCCCTTAAGACCGGCGATTTTAAAGCCCTTGGATTTCTGAGGGGGTACCTTTTTTGAGGGGTTCAACGGTTGACCAGTCATGAAAAATAAGAGATGGTGAATGAGATATTTCCTTAGAACAACTGACCAGTCTGCAGCTGAAGATGTTGTAACATTGTTGAAGATGAAAAGTTCCTTTTGGGGGACTGCCATGTTTTCAGGGCGTTTGCTGCTAGTTTTTTTAAGGAAGGCATGTTGTTCAATTGGTCTAATGGAATCTCAATGTACGATTTTGTGGAATCGTAAATGAGAAGGTACATGAAAATATGAGAAGATATTGTAAGATGTGAAAAAAATAGCTATGATCGGATATAATAAGGTACTTGCATCATGAGATATGATGAGATATTGGATGAGATATGATTCGCCCCAGAAGTTTAACAGCTTGCCCCTAGAAAATGATGATTAGGAGATGAGTTTCCTTTTGGGGCGTTTGGGCCTATTTTCAGAGGCGAGCTGTTTTTCCTTCAGGAGTGTAAACATTCCCATCCCAACTTCCACGTCCTTCGGCCGTTATTTATTTTCATCAAAGTGTTTCGGACCAAGCGTGACATCTCATGTTTCGGACCAAGCGTTGCTATCAAAAGTTAGTTTTAAAAGAAAAAATGAAGATGGCTGAGTCTATCATTCTAGAAAATATGTGCATATATAAAGATATCTATATAATATGGTTTATATTGCTTCTTTTCAAAATATCTATGAAGTAGCTGTTATCCATTTTTACCCTGCTTTTTCAGGGTCCAGCGTACACTTCATCAGAAAATAGCAATTCAGTTGACCCCCCGCACTTTGGGCACTGTCCCAAACACTGTAACACTGGAACACCAGGGTGGAACAGCAGGCCCCAATATACATACTATCTACTTATTGTTTTTAGTTGGTCATACAGTGGATGGGCGAATTCCTGCACCACCAAGGATAATGATTATCCCATTATTCATAGGGTTTTAACCATCTCAGGTGCTGCAGGATTTCTTCCATCAACCGTATGATTGAAGAAACTGGCAAACAAATTTGCTGTGTGATCGTGTGTGTGTTTCTTCCTTGATGTGCATCGCTGGCTTTAGTTTCACCATTTCTCATGGGAATCTAACGGATTACTAGTTGGTGGTTTTAACCCCTTTGAAAAATATTAGTCAAAATGGGAATCTTCTCCAAATAGTGGTGTAAAGTAAAAAATATTTGAAACCACCAACCAGATTATCAACCACCATGATCCCCTTTCCCAAGGCCTTAGATAGGCCGTATTTCTGGGAAAATCTCGGGCATTTCGGGGGGACGACGTTCCCTTAGATTCCCAAAGAAACCACCAAAACCCGCCGCCTGGTGAGACAGGTCTCACCTCAGGCGTTAGGTCGGTCGAGGATACGTTCCATTTTGGTCATCCTGGTTGTGAAAAGTAGGGATCCGAAAATAAGGGTTTATGAAAGCATCCCTATATATATATATATAACTGAGTTGTTTATTATCATCCCTATATAACTGGGTAGGATTTCATCCCCAACTTTTTTTCCTAAACAACTACCGGGTGACTTTTGAAAACCGGTCAATTGGTTTTTTTTTAAGCATGGTGATGTTAGTAAGTCCCCAAGACCTGGGGTTGTGGGACCCCTTCCAAATAACCTTTTCATGGCTTAGAAAACGGGGGTGATCCTAACTGTCCAGTTCTAAATGGCTTAACTAACCACTTACTAAGTGGGGTGATCCTCAAAGTAGATGGCAAGATGTGAGTGGATCCTTTAAAAGTTGACCAAAAAGGCAGGTGAAGGTCGATTTCCGTCTTCGTCTTTGGAAATCCCTCATTTCTTCCCCTTGAGGTGTTTGCGGGTTGTGGGAAAAGGGGTGAAGGTGGGTCCCATCCAGTCCAAAAATGTCCCAAGAAATAGTAGATTCGCCCCCCATTTCTGGACAAATTATCCTAGGGTCCATGTCTCAAAATCATTCTTCATCAAATCAGAACATCTGAAACATTCGACAGTGGTTAATAGGAAACATTTATATATAAATGATGAGACCCCTCCAAAAAAGTACACTTAGAAAATACACCAACACTTGGAGGGTTAAACATTTGGAGGGTTTTTCACAGTGGTCAATAGGAAGCACCCATGGTTCACCGGTTCCGCCGTGATGGTGTGAAACCAAGTTATCGGATCTCCGAAATCTCCAAGTGCTGATCTGCTAACGACGTTTGAAGCCTGCTGTGAAACTTTGAGGCCTTTACACCATGGAAGATTAACATGGAACCTAAAAATCACCCATTTAGAAAGGAAAATGATCTTCGAAACCTCAATGGTTATGTTCCATGTTAATCTTCAGGGTGTAAACATCATCCCTAAACACATCCAGGTATTCATACTTCCTGAGGAGAAGGTGTGACTGTTGGATGGTTTTTGTTGGTATATTTTGTGGGGGGGTCCGAGTCGTCATACATACCTTATCAGCAGGTGCTTTTGTCTGGGAATGTCTAGGCGGGCAATCTCAGTAAAAACATGACCAGCTCTGCAGATCCCAGTCACGGGAAAGAAGTCCATCGTTTGGCATCACCGTGTCCGGAAGATGCAGCAATGCATGTGTATTATATATATGTCATCTATTCGGACTCTGTTCAAAATGGAAAGTCAAACATGCAGAAAAACGACCTTTTGACTATGTATTCAGAAAAAAATCTATCAAACATTTTTCTAGGTGGTTGCGACCCAACTGAAAAAGATTCCTCAAATTGGATCATTTCCCCAAATAGGGATTTCTCAAAATATAAATAAAAACCACTAGGTGGGCTATAAATGGCCCAAAAAAATGGGTAACTGGGGTTCTAACACCACCCTGTTCACTGGCAAATCATCTGATCACCTCTTCGTTCACTGAGCTTTTCACTGACCTCTGGCACAGACACCGTCACAAGCCTCGGGATGGAATGATTTTTTTTCGACATTTCGGCAGAGTTTTGGGGATTCATATTGGTGGTCTTGATTTTTGTTTCAAGTTTCAACTGTTTCCCAAACACTCAATGTTGGTATTTGCCTACATGAATGATGATTTTTCTGGCAAATGTAGGGAATTATACCATACGTTGAGTGTTTGGGCTTGTTGTCTTAAGCAAATTTGGTACAATATCTGCACTCTCAGCTAATGGTTAATTGGTGGTTTGGGGCCTTGGTGGTTTGGATTCCGATCGGATCCCCGAACATTGAAAGGGATTGTTACTTGGGCCAATACCCCTAGAATCCGAAACCACCACCAACCCAAACCAGCAATTAACCATTAGCTGAGTTGTGTGTCTTAAGGAAACATTGCTGCAATATCTCTAGATTTCGAAGATTCGAACACCGATTTTATTGAGAGATTGAGAATCAAAAGAAAGCTCCGAGGGTCCCATCATCCGATAAAACACAAACCAAAAAAAACGAAAAGGGTAAGAGATGTGGATATTTCCAAGAAAACGTTCATCCTCTCATTTCTGCATAGTTCAAGAAGCTCTCAGAAATTCCACATCTATGGGCATTTAGGAGTCGATTCTGCAGACAACTTGGAGCAACAAAAATCGTGCAAAGAACTTGGCATGTTTTATGTTTGGGTAGTATCTGTGCCTTATGTATTTGAAGGTACCGTAATTTGTTCACCATGTTTTTTTTGCTTAACATTTTACGAACTTCATGATAACATCAAGAAAATGCTGGAGATTTTGGAGGTCCCAAAAACTTCACCAAGCTTCAAAGTCTGAGAAATTCGAGCAGCCATTTTTCTTGGAATCGGGAGTCTTAAAGGTGGAGTTCTCCATCATCTGTGGTGCCTTTTTTGTCTTTTGTTGGCACCGGACTCCACCAAAAATTGGACAACTTCACAATGCCCATTCTGAGCTGCTATGAAAAGAGGCGTTGCTCCAGTGTCTGTCTTGCCTTGATCTTTATTGGCACCTGACTCAACCAGAAATTGGACAACTTCAAGGTGCCCATTCTGAGCTGCAACGTAAAGAGGTGTCATTCCATCATCTGTCGTGCCTTGGTCTTTGTTGGCACCGGACTCCACCAGAAATCGCACAACTTCAAGATGCCCATTCCGAGCTGCTATGAAAAGAGGCGTTGCTCCAATGTCTGTCAGGCCTTGGTCTTTGTTGGCTCCCCACTCAACCAGAAATCGGACAAGTTCAAGGTGCCCCCGATGAGCAGCTATGTGTAGAGGCGTTGCTCCAGCATCAGTCTTGCCTAGTTCTTTGTTGGCACCCGACTCAACCAACAATCGGACAACTTCAAGGTGCCCATTCCCAGCTGCTACGAAAAGAGGAGTTGCTCCATCATCCGTCGCGCCTTGGTCTTTGTTGGCACCGGACTCCACCAGAAATCGAACAACTTCAAGGTGCCCCTCCTGAGCTGCTATGAAAAGAGGCGTTGCTCCATCATCTGTGCCTTGGTCTTTGTTGGCACCGGACTCCACCAGAAATCGCACAACTTCAAGATGCCCATTCTGAGCTGCTATGAAAAGAGGCGATATTCCAAGATCTGTCGTGCTTTGGTCTTTGTTGGCCCCCGCCTCCACCAGAAATCGGACGACTTCAAGGTGCCCGTGGCAAGATGCTCCGTAAAGAGGCGTTGCTCCTGTATCTGTCCGGCCTTGGTCTTTGCTGGCACCTGCTTCTATCAGTAAAGATACGCAATTGAGACTTCCATTGCGGGCTGCCGCATACAAGGGCGTGATTTGATTTGCATCTTGAAAATTCGGGCTGCTAGCTGGTTCAAATGCTGCTCAAGAAGCTTATCATCACTTTCCTCACATGCCACCATGATGCCCCGATCTTGTTCCATATCAGGAGGCAGAAATTCCATTCTCACAAGCTGTACAACTTGCATTGCCAAGGTTTGATCATCATCCAATGTGCAATTGTTTTGGAGCAGCCGTAGTCGGAAGCGTGGAACGCCAATCTGCTGTGCCAAGCGCTGCTTTAACGCCTTTACCGAGGCATCTGCAAACTCGTCTTTTTCAAAGACAGCAATTGATTCACCAGTCACTGCGGAAACCACTTCTACATGTGGGACTGACATCAGAAAGTCTAGAATATCTCTCGTAAATCATCTAAAGTGAAACCTCTTGAAACGAAATGGCTGCCTGAGAATTTGGCATCTTCAAAACATTAGCAATATGAATCAAAATCCAGGCCAGCATGTCGTCATTTGTGGAGATACCGATGTTGTTTGGCAACGTTACTTGTGATAGCCACCTGCAAACCATCCAAATTTGTTTCAAGGGGTCAATGCTGTTAGCTTTCGGGACTTGGAGGATCATCTCAGGACTTGTAATTAAGTGGTTTATCTAAGTAAGGTCGTTAGGTCGTTCCCCTTACCGGCCTAGATGGCTAAAAAAAAATGGGTGTGATCGACAACCACTGGGGCCGAGTCCAGGGATGATCCTCCAAGTACTGGATATATGTTTTGTTTTTTGTGCCGGGTTAAAACCGTCACAGATGAACCTTCAGGAAATATTGAGCAACAGTGAGACCGAATCAAAGAAAAGGAAAAAACCGACCAAACTTGAAGTCTATATAGATGCCAAAAGGGTTCCCACTAGTAAAAGGTGTGTCTACGCAAATCCCGTATAAAAGAATCTCATATAAAAGCAATGAAGAAAACTTGCATGTAAGATGATTTTTTGCCCCATACGAAAAGATGGACGTTCAACGTGGATAATTACAGAAACTCATATGGAAACTGCTGATGCTCTTGCTGAGTGAATTGTTTGTTTCACCAACCAATCTTCGCCTGCACGATTGGCTTCAGGGTCGAGCCCTAAAAAAAAAAGCCCTACATTCGTGACCTGAGTTGTAAGTGGCTACGACTAGAGATTTCCAATTACTTACCACTATATACACCCCCTGAAATTTAACATAGATACCACAACTGATGCTTTGGAAAATGCATCTGGGGCTTCACTTTTTGCCGTCATTTTTGGGTATCAATTCTTCAAATTTCAGGGTTTGCATATTTTTGCCCGATTGTTTCTCAGTGAAAATTCATTACCAACCAACCAACAGCACCATTGTTGAAGTCCAGGAGCTCTTTGAACAAGGGCATGATGACGAACTGGAGAAAGCCCTGCGGTGTGTTCGCATGGCAAGAGAAATCTGGCAGGATTGTCTTGTTGAAAACTTTTTAAGGATCCATTTAGGATCCAATTTTCAGTTGAATCGCCAAAAGTGAACAGGTGAATTCGACTTACCCCTCCGAAAACTAACATGGCTGGCTGGAACATCACCATGTCTAGTAGGAGATACATCTTCAAATAGTTGGTTTTCCAGCGTCATGTTCGTTTTCAGGGGTGCATAATGGCTTATGTAATTTGGGGGAGTTGTTCATCCCATCATCCATCCCGTGAACGACCAGGGTACAACTGATCACTGAAATGAATGTCACCTGCTTTTTGTTAGATACAAATCAATTTATGAGGGGGGTTGAGCCATCTATTTTCCCAAGTCTATTTTCCAGGTTGTGTACTTTTGCTAGGAATCCTGGAATGGTAAGTGGCTAATGGCCTGTGTTAAATGTAGATATATGGCTGTTTCCGAAAATAGTGGGTTTTCCCCCCAAATCATCCATTTTGATAGGCTTTTCCATTATTTTCACCATCCATTTTGGGGGGAAACACCCCTATTTTTGGAAACAGCCATATGGTGTGTGTTATATCATGGCTGAAGCATCATCCTTATACCTTCCACAACCTAAATTTCGCAAATGGATGCCCTTCCTTTGTTCACTACTACATGAAACTCACTCAAATACGGGTATTAGTTTACTGTACATATATGTGTGGATATACTGCCATATATATATATACATGTATATATTATATATATACATGTACTATCATGTACTACATATATAAATAAAGCAATATAATATGTATATATATATATGTACACAAGTATGTGTATCAATATATATAATATAATATATGCATATTCAAGCAGAATGACCCGTATTTTCTGCGGAAAAGTGGTGAACCAACCCCCCACAACCCAAAAAAAGAAACTCAGCAGTTGGGTTCCAGCTATCTACTGTGGGTCATTTTAGTATCAACCCAAACTTCATGCATCAAGTTTGATCCCCCCCATTTAAGGGTGTCGTAATCTTCCATAACCCCCGATCTGATCGTAAGTGGTTAAAAAAAACAATGGTTTTTATTTTTGTATATTTTTGTCCCCTTAGTTTTCGGGATTCCAGTTATAAATGCCTTAAACTTAACTTACTACTGTTGATGGCGAAAAAAATCCGGCGAAAAAACCATTCGAGGTTGGTAGTTTATCCCATTGTTTATAGGGCTTCATACATCCCAGGTGGTTGTTTGGGATTTCAGCCATCAACAGTAAGTGGGTTTAAGCCCCATCCAAACACCCCTGAAGGATCTTCAACCAACTCGGAAACGTCAAGGCCGCCGCCTTCTGCGACTCGCGGAAATCTGCCACATTTCCAGAGCGCCTTTGGATTGAAATCACCACGGTGAAAACGGGAGACTTAAATGAATGGCTCTAACATATTCATACGTGTGAAATACGAGTTAGATATGCATATATAATCATATGTATATATTTTTTATATTATATTGGATACGTATATCCTGCAAGTCCAAGAGACTATTAAAAGAAAAGTCCCTTGGAATTGTTTATCATTTAAATCCTCTTTTGATTAATGGCTTCAATTCAAATTCCCGGCCCGCTTTCTCGTCATCGCCTATGGGGCAGTAGGATGATGTCATTTCCCCATCATCACAGGATCTCTGGCTTCGTGATTCTCTGGTTGGGTTAGCCACGGGATAGATGATGCATCTATAGATTCCTTCTAGTAGTCTGAAACCACCAAGCTGCTAACTGTTGCAAGAAAGATCTCCTATTTAAATCGAGTATAGATGGAAAAAGTACGATGGAACCTCAAAAACCAATGGTTTGTAAAGGAGCTGCAACCTCGTCCCCTTGGAGGCATTGTCAGGTTCCATTGAAGAGTGCAACGTTAAACACATGCATGAAATCTGTCCACTATCTTGGACAATGTCATTTCCAACAATACCAAAAGTAGTTGGTGGTTTCAACCCATCTGAAAAATATAAGTCAAAATGGGAATCTTCCCCAAATAGGGTTGAACATAAAAAACCTTTGAAACCACCACCTAGAAAAAGATATCAACACGTCTTGTGGGTATATCTTAAGAACAAGAAAAATGGAAACCAACATGACTAGTGGTGCTTTGTCTTGAAATCAGGGACCACAAAGATGAATCCCAAAAAAAATATGGCCCATACACAAGTCGATTCATTCCCCAGTACGAAGTAGAAGTGTGTCATTTCTTCCGTACAAACACCAAGAACCAGCTTTTGGGGAGAAAAACGCACCAGCTTGAGGTGTCTCACACACCAACGGCCGTTATACAACCCACGGTTGTGGCAGCCAGAAACTCGGGTGTCCCCAACTCACACATGGGTGACACAGGAATACCAAGCTGACGCTCTTCATCACCCTGAGCAGTCAGAGCGTCAGGTTTGTTTGATTTTGATATTTTGATCTGCCAAAAGCACCATGCTCCACCCCTGAATTTGTTTAATGGATTGATAACCGTTAACCCAAAGGGACTTCCCATATTTGAAGTCGGAGAATTTCCATGTTCCAAAACATGTTTGGTATCTATTCGTCAAATCTTGGGGGTTTTCACACTGACCTTGTCTTTGGAGCTCAAGAAAAAGGGGGTGAGAGTCATTGTTTATGATGATTCGTTGGGATGGGATCATAATTTGGGCCCAGGATTACAGGATTACCGGGCACCACCCAGGACACCAAACGTGATGCGTTTTTCGGTTTTTTTTTGGAAGCCCGAATGAAAAAAACGACTCAAATTTTCTACCATTGCATGTTGGGAGGGGCTTTTCTCGCATCAAAGCGGTGGTCATTGTTTAACGGTGAATTCGCTTCAGATGCTCAGTGGCTACCTGCAAATCTCCCATAGCTCCAAAGGATGCGGCCGTTTTTGGGGCAGGGAATGGCCCCAAGTCATGGTTTGCATCTGCAGGTGTTTCAGATGCTCAATAAACAACACACAATTTAAAAAGGATTGAATCATGACTGAGTTCCCAAGTAGACGTATCTTGATGTATCTACATTTAATGTTGAAAGGAGGGTGGGTTTACCTATCATTTTGATCTGAACATCAACAACAACCAACAAACCACAAGAACAACAACCAACAACCAACAACAAGAATAACAGCAACAACAACAACAACAACTCACTTTCTTTATCCCAACCCCACGGGGAAAAATTCCAAACTGTTTGATCCCCCACCTGCTCATAAAACTCGTTGAGCAGTCTGAATGCCCAGCCTTAGAGATGTCCGAATGAATTGTGATCAACAACAAACTTCACAAATGAGCCACGAAAAAAACACTTGCTACTTTCCATTATACTGGTTGGTTAATAGGGATCTTTACAATGGTTTACTATAATCGCTATATAACTGGATAGTATAATCCCCTATATAATCCAACCAACCAGGGTATTTTTCATGGCTCAAATGGACCTTATTAAGGAGATGACCGTGGTTACATGCCCGAAAACTAACATGGATACCCAAAATGATGGGTTTGGAAAAAGGTGGACTCCATTAAAATATGGCCATTTATGCTATCTATCTTAGATTTCTGGGTTTTTTTTAAATCTCTTAAGAAGGCCCTTATTTCTTGGGTTCGGGGTGGCATTGGGGGGGGTGGTGGTAATTATTCAGGTGATGGACCCCATCCATGCGTCATATGGACCCCATCCAGGGTCCGGGCCGATAATCTGATGGTCCTTTTGTAGTGACTCAACCCATCCCCAAAAAATATGCAACCGTCAAATTGGATCATTTCCGCTAACGGAAATGGGGTGAAAATAAACATAATATAACAATCTCAAAGAAACCAGCACCTAGGTATGGGTGATTTGAAAAAAAATGAAGATTAATTGTAATTGAATGGGATAGACCTTTTTTTTTAAAAGAACATACATCAGTCAAAATGAAAAATGCTTATAAAAAATACTTCTGATCTAAAAGCCCCCCTCTTAATCCATTGAGCATGAGCACCCTGCTGAACTGTATTGTGGATCTATACCACCTGGAAAGTAGATGGCGCAACTCCCATGTATTGGTGGAAATCATGGCCCCTTACAAATCGCCACCTTTTGGGAGTGGCTAGCCATCTGTGAATGTCACATTAGGCAATCCGCCAAACACGAAAACAAAGAGACCCAGAAAAACTGTCCTACGATTCTACCAGCACCCTCCAGCCATAGTGGTGTTGAAAAAACCCTAATGGGTTGCTTCATGGCACCCCAACTCCCATCCATTTGGCAGCCCAGAAGGAGGGTCCGAGGCATCCATAAATGGTGTAAGCATGTATGAAATGAGATTGTGTTTCACTAACCTGAATTGAAGTCAATTTAGGATTTAGTGCTGATTCCAACCCCAATTGATAGGTATCCTTATGTCATGGTTTATGAAATAATCCCCATGACATAACTGGGTAGTATTTCATCCACTATAAACCCTATACAACCAGGGGCCTAAAATTTCACTGCTCATCTATGCTTTGAGTCTGAGTCATTCCTGGATCAATGGGCTGCTGAATGGATGATGTTCAACAGGTGCAAGCTAAAACGGGCCCATGATGGGGCCTTAAAAACAGCACCCGAACTGGAAGATCTAGCTTCCTAAACCTGAATGTTTTAGCCTCTGGCGAACGGGTCGTCCATATCCCACCACACACGAAAGCCTCGTTCATCATAGACTCAAAAGTGCCGAGTCGATTGTAGGGGATATGGGACAGTTCTCAGGGGGGTACATTCCCTAAAAACCTATACTACATCCACCCGTTTGGAAAGTCGACGCAACCCGCTGAGGAATGCCCGGACGTTCGTGCATGTCAAAAGGCAGCGCTGCATGACCCAAGTCAGCTGCCTGAAGGGTGCGAAATTTTGGGAATAAGCTATGAGTACTTGCATTGTTTCAGGGGGTAGTTGGATGTACCCCGATACCAACGTATCCCTATGGGCAATCCCTATTGGAAAGCCCTATATAGTGGGTATTTATGGATAACAAAATTCCACAAGAATCCCTAGAGAACACAACAAATACCATGGGTACACTGTTAGGGGTACACCCAATTGTCCGTTGATTGATTCCACAATCAATATTAGTACTATCCTTACTGTACAATTTCTTTGGTGGTAGTATGATTATGTTGTGGAGGTGATTGCGAACTTGCTGTTGTTGATGCTGGTGGTCTTTCCACAATGGTAGTACTTGAACAGCTTTTCAAAGCCAAAAGTTCTCCAGATATATATATATATAATGCTTGGTTCATAGGGATCCCGAAAGGAATGGCTTAGTACTAGCCATTCATCATTCTGGCCAATTATAATAATATGGGTGTTTCCAAAAATAGGGGTACCCCAAAATGGATGGTTTATAATGGAAAACCCTATTAAAATTGATGATTTGGGGGTACCCCTATTTCAGGAAACCCCCATATTTCACCAACCTAGACTTTCGTGAAAAACCGGAGGGTTCCATGGATTTCCCTTACTTTTTCACCATTTTTGGGGGGCCCAAAACTCGTGTTTTCGGTCGCGATTTCATCCCACTTTTACGCGACCCAAAACCTGCCAACTGTCCGGCCTTGAGATAACAGTGCGTGACAATGCGTCTATCCTCTGCATTGTCCTACAGGGCACGAATTCGTGAAAAATGGACGAAGTTGTGATGATATTTTTTTGTTAACAACACCGTTTTTACCTGACTTGAATATGGCAAGCTTCGTTTTTGGATGGGCTTTTGTCACAATTGGCCATCTTCTTTTTGTTGGATAGGTGTTTTTTTGTTCGCCCCTGAAATTTACTGGGGAAAACGATGATTATCAGTAGCCCCAGGAAACTTCACCAACAAGAAACCTGTTGAATTTTCAAGTTCAGATCTTTTCAAACAAAGACTCCTAAACGTGTCTCACAACGGCATCATCAACCACGGCTGTAGATGTTGCCCGTTTTTCAAGCCGCCAAACCCTGGGAACTCACCAATATTTAGATCCAACTTGGTACCCTTTGTTTCCAAAAATATGTTTCGGGGGACAAAAATCTGCAACCAACCGACTTCATCATCCAACGGCCACAAGCTTCGCGCCGCCCGCGATTCACGAATTCGGATCCACGAATCTCCTGCAAGTTGAACTCAGATCCGGCCACCCGAACCTGGGTAGTTAACTATCTTGGATGATGTCGACCGTTGGGAAGGGAAGGGTGTTGGGATCCAATGCTTAGTAGGCCGCGAGCCCTGAGAATCCTGAAACACCTTTCCATTCAAGTGGTATAGTTCCAGGGTTCCAATCTTCCATCTTTTTGAGGATATTCTCAGGGTTTTCGTCCTGGATTCTTAGGGAGGATGTTGCTTTATAGTAAACTAAACTTTTTGTTTCTCGTGTGAATCAAGGATGAAAATTCCAACGAACTAGAGCAGCACTTTCGGAAAAAAATATCAACTCATAATATAAACCACCTCTTTATTGCCAAGTCTGTTGCCAAGAGATGCCACAAAAAAAAAAACAAATCCACCACAACAGGGGGTATAGATATCAAGGAAACCCCGGGGAACCTTTCATCCAACGAAACCTCTCAGTTCTCTGAGGCTTGTGACCCGAAACTTTCCCAGGAAGTCGAAATGTGTAGCCATGTCAGTGGCTAAAATCAAACTGACCTTAGGAGCAGCTGGAGGATCGCCAAAAATTGGCGATCCAGTTGGAGATGTTTTCTCACGAATCGTAGGAAGAACAAAAACGGACACAAACAAAAAAAACACATGAGGTGTTTTTTATTATTGGTTCACAAGAACCATGAAAATCCAGATCAAAAAAAAGAAAACATACATGAAAAACCAAAGAGAAAAAGATGATACCCCCCCTTTCGCAAAAAACTGCAAACGTTGGGGCTCGAGTTCATCATCGCGGTTCGAATAACTTTCTGTTGGAGATTTATGATGATTTATGGCTGGTCAACCTACCCCACCTAAAGGCCTTATTAACCATTGGTTTCCCTTAGTAAGGCCATCATTGACGGTTGCCCATAGGTATCCGAAGATCATGTGTTATTGAAGTAATCCCTAAATAACTACAGTACATAAAACCAACCCCAAATCAATTAATCACGGTTTGTCAACAGAAGTCGTGAACATACGTCAACCTACATGCTAGTATGATTTGACGTGCTCTCCCTCAACCAAAAAAAAAGAAAATCCCATACCCATAGGATTCATGTCTGGAATATTCACCACATAATGTAGGTAAATATACCAGTCTCATGGATCCTATGGGATACTAAATCAGCTTCCAACCAGCCGTTTCGCCTTTTTTTTGTTTCATCGATCAGTGCTCCCCAACAATGTGATCTCTGTAAAGTCGCCGATTCTCCCTGCCAGCAAGGCACCCGATTTTTGGTGTTGGCAAACAACAACAACAACAACAACAACAACAACAACAACAACAACAACAACAAAAAAACGATGTCCATAGGATCCATGGGACTGATATATGTGCCGACTTTTAGTTGATTTTTATGGTAAATGTACCCATGGGAACTGATATATATATATATATGTGCCTCTCATTTAGTCGATTTTTTATGGTTTTCATCTAGGCAAATATACCTGGAGCATCCAGATAGGGGAATGGATGGAATCCACCCTGATGCCCACTTTGGAAGTTCGGGGTCCCCTAATCATCGAAGCCCAAAAAGCATGGAAAAATCTTGGGGGGTTGGAAATCATCCCTTCGTTTTTTCAAGGAAACCGGGGGGGGGGTTGCCTTTATAAGAAATCGTACCAGGAAATGGAAGAAAAAGTGTTTCATCGAGTGTTTGTGTACTCCCTGCAAAATGCAAAAAAAAATCCGAGAAAGGGTTTCTGGACCAAGAAATCTCCCCCAATCTTTGCTTCTTTCCACCCTTGAAAATCAACGAATAGAACTTCAGAATCACCCAATTGAAAAGGAAAATCATCTGAACCAGACCTCCGCTAGTTGGTGGTTGAACCAACCCATTTGAAAAATATGCTCGCCAAAGAAACCACCGCCTAGCTCCATTTGTTGTGTTCAAAATGTTACCCTCCCTGAAACTAACAGCAAAAGTACCTGAAAATGGATGGTTGGAATACAATCGTTTCCTTTTGGGATGGCTTATTTTCAGAGGCTATGTTAGTTTCAGGGAGGGTAGGTTAATTTTCCAGAGTATATCTCCATAACTCCATAGGTGGGACTGTATTTTCCATGTCCAAACATTTCCTTCTCGTTGGAACCAATTTTTTGTTGGATCTTTCCATGTCCCAAAACGTTTCGCCGGAAATCCTCTGGATCTCCCTTTCTTAAAAGGTAGGCACCTTGTTGAAGTTGCTAAGATGTCGCAGCCCAAGGTCTGCGCCAGTCAGGATGAATATGCTGGTGAACTGGTTGGTTGGTTGGTGGTAGGGATCATATAATCCCCAAAGGAAGGCAAAATACATATCTACAATGTGCTTGGAAACCTGGGGGTAGCTTCTTAGCTCCTTATTATGAAGGGATCTTTAGATACCCCAGCTCCTTAGCTCCTTTCCAAGCACCAGCTAGCATATACCCTGGAAGTCTACCACCATCAAAAAATGGTGGTTCCTTTTGGATGATGATAAACCTTTACTTAAAAAATGGTGAAACTCGGAAACCAACCCATTAAAAATGGTGGTTGGACTTCCACGGTATATATTTATATATACCTGGTATATAAGCCGCATATACCGCCAATTGGGTGTACCACCGTTTACAAAAAGTGGCAAAATCCGTTAAAAAATGTAATGAAAATGTACATCCGGTGAATGTTTGTCTTAAAGGAATCGTACCGTTCCCCCCACCCACTACCCCATCTCAACAGGGCGATTTTCGGACTCCTGAAATAACTTAAGGGTGATTTCATGTCATTTGGTTCCGGGTCCCAAAACTAGACAGGCTTTGCCATCGAATGTCCTCCTCAAACATCACAAAAAAGAAACTGGATTGTCCTCATGTTCAGCACCTAAAAAAAGGCATATAGCAAACCCTGATCAAAACCTTAATTTTGTTGGTTCGTTTTTCCACAACGTATGTCACATGCCCAGGATGTCATCAAAAAAATGGCACCCCAATGATATAGGAATGCGTTCTCATCACAAGTGTCCCTGTTGATAGGAATTTCTCTATAAAAGACATGGATTTTTGGGGTTGGCCTTACCAGAAACTATGTTGATGACATGTTGATCATCATCATCCCTTAAAAATGATAAACCTCCAAATGTACCAGCACCTTCAAAAGGGTGCCAATTGCTTCAACCCTAAGGGATGGTGAATTGACACCCTTGCAACGGAACCATCATGTAAGGCACTCCTTTGAAGGTGCTGGTAGTCAAAGTCTGTTTTTTTAACCGTTTTGTTCCGGGTCCAAAAAGGTCACACCCAACTGGTACCCTGAAAGGTCCGTTTGTGTTTGTCCATTTTGTGGATCAAGTTTTTTTCGCTTAAAAATTAGAAAGGTAGGTACCCTTAACCTCCCCTAGAAGTTGAGTTGAGCGTTGCGGCAACATTTTTTTAGCCTTGGCTGACGTTCCATTACAGTACTGATTGTTTTGTAAGGGATCCGTAGTTCATGGCTTGTGAGATAACCTCCCATATATATGGCTAGTTATATATAACTATAGCTGGGTAGTAGAATCCCATATATACAGGATTTCTTTCGCTGCTCACTTTTTTCACAACGAGGTGCGAAAAAATACCCCCCCTGCTTGGTCCCCAAAGGAGAGGAGGCTGGTCTAATTTTCAAGGAAAGTTTATACCCTCCCCAAAACCAACATATCCCCTGAAATGTCAATTTTGAAGATGATTATATTGATTATCCTTTTCCAAAGGTGGGATATGTATCCGTTCCCTGGAGTTTATAACTCTTTCGGAGTTTTCACTTGCTGTTAAACTTCAGGGGTGTATGAACCTTTGGAACAACAAAAAATGAAGGTTTTAGGCCCCCAATATATGGGTTATAACCCCTAACAATGAAGGTTGTGGGTTCTCATGGAATCTTGTTGGCAGAGACTGCCAGTCTCGAGGCTCCATAGGAAAATTCCCACCTGTGAGCGCGATGTTTGTTCCTACAGAAAAACAGGTAGTTGAAATCATCAAGTTCCGAACTTGGGATGCCCAAGAAAACCAGTCATCCAAGCGAAAAAGATATCTTCATGAAAATGTCGGACATGTTTAAAAATCATAGTGAATCCCTAGTTAGTCTAGTTGGTGGTTGAGCCACCCATTTGAAAATATCAGTCAAAATGAGAATCTTCCCCAAGTAGGGGTGAAAATAAAGAATATTTGAAACCACCTAGTAGTGGTTGAACCACCCTTTGCAAAAAATATATATACGCAAGTCAACTTGGGAAATCATTTCCCTAAGGGTTCGGAGAAAAAAAACATCCAGAAAAAAAAATGCCTTTTTGAAACCACCTAACCTACGATCCCCCCATTGGGAGAGGATGACTATTTTCGGGCGTTGACGGGTCAACAAACAACTGGGGACCGAAAACGAACAAAAAACACTCGACCTTCATAATCTGAAAGCACGTGGCAGAATGCCTCGGGGTCACGGAAATCGCAAAAGAACAGGATGAAAACAACGGAAAGGGCGAGGAAAGGGGTAGGGCATATATAGTTCCATAGTGACACAAATGGAGACTTCTAGAGTTTAGTTATACCACCAAAAGAGAATGCTTGCCAATTCTCATGGTAATGCTGCATAGCTTATAATATGCTCCCCACTCCGAATAACAGTCACCATCAAGATATACCTTATTATTTGATTTTTTAGGGTTTGGCGAAGTTCTTATTGGGTTAAACGGTTTAACCTTCACTTGCCACGGGCAAAGTATGGCATCTGTCAGGGATTTTGGGGCTTCGGGGGACACTTCCCTGAAACTGAAAAACTTGCCACTTTCCGAAAAAAAATGGGGGTGCTTCAGATTGGAAGAACCACTTTCCGAAAAAAAATGGTTGGGAAAAGCAGTGTGTACCACTAGGATGTCCATGGAAGTGATCGTAACGATCGTTAGTAAGTTGGGTTATAACCTATTTAGGGGACTTACAACCTATATTATATTGGGGTTGTAATCTAGTTACTAAGTACCATGGACATCCTAGTACCAGGATTCCTCCTTCCCCCCCTGTTGATTGCTTGGATACGAGTATGGATTTTAGGATTTGCTTCTGAAGATGCCGATTGATCCTGAATCCTTTGAGGGGGGGAAGGCCTACAGTATTTTCAGGGTTTTTTTTGGTTGCAAGTTGGCAGGGAGATAATTTTTAGCATTCGAGTTCTCATGATGTTAGTTTCAGGGAGGGTATAATGGAAAATCCTCTATACCCATTAGGCATAGTTAGCAATTCATGAGCACACCATATCATCAAATAAATCAATAAATAAATAAATAAATCAATCAATCAATCAATCAACCAATGAATCAATCAACCAACCAACCAAACAAACAAACAAACCAAACCCACCCGGGTAACCAACGACAACGTTACAAATTGTTGCACTTGTTTTTTCCAACAAACAAATTCCACTCGGGGGAAATTGCCCCTCGAAAAGGTTGAATTCCGAGGTGCATATTCTCCAAGATCGCCCGATCATTGTAAATCAAAGCCAAATCGTGACTGGCAGAGGAGCAAAACCTGAGGGAAAACCCTTGACACCGGACCTGCGGTTTCGGGTTTGGTTGGTGGGTGAGGGTCAGGTAGGTAGGTAGGTAGGCCTAATTTCTTGGAGATCTGAAAAAAATTGAAAATTGGAGAGGGTGCCTCCTTGATTTTATGTCAGTTTGGTGGGTCAGGTAAAGATTCAAGGAAACAAAATGTTTCATAGATCATCTTATGATAGCAAAACAAAAAATTAGTTGGTGTCCTTTAGGTCATATTGTGATCCCTTACCCAAGTGGTATATATCTACATCGCTACCCCCTACCCTTTTGGCTCGTTACTAACAGCACAACAAACAACCCGAAAGCTTCAAGTCCACCCCTGGGCGATTAAACCAACCCGGCGAGGGGGGCAGGTCATGAAGTCCATACGTTTATATTGCTGAGCCTATGGTGGTCATGTTGAGTCATTCATAATGTCATTAAGCCTCTGAAAGTAACAGAACCTGTCTGTTGATGGTTCAGAAATCCCCATTCCCAACCACCGTTGGGATGGTGGTTAGAATTCCTGTTGTCTAATGGGATAAATTATCAACCTCAACTGGTGAGTTTACCGGATTTCTGGTTGCCATCAACGGGGTATGTTGTGGTACACAACTTCCCTTGGATGTGCTTGAAAATGTGGGGTGAGTTGTGGACCTGCTTTTGATGGAGTTTCGGGATCTTTTTTCACATAAACCCCATCTTCAAGTGTCTGACTCAGCCTCTTCAAGTCAAAAACTCGGAAGTCAGAATCTAGCCAAATTAAAATATTTCACCAACCTGGGTTTTCCTGAGAATAAGGGAAAACCCCATTTCCCTTCCAACTTGCTACCGAAGTTGAGGGCCAAGGTCGTTTTGTGAGCCAAATTTGATGTTTTATAGGGCATCAAGTTGGTTCAATATCTTCAGGATGGATATGTCTTGGCAAAAAACCCACCTCGGTGGTGGTGTTTTTTGCATTTTCCCTCGGGTACCCGGGTACCCAATTTGAAAAAATATGGCGCCGATGTCAAAGTTTGCCCTACAATTTCTGACAAATCTGTGAAACCACCTACAGTAACCTGTAAACATCAAACATCCCAAAAAAAAAATCATCTGTGAAAGCACCTACCCTCCGGTACTCTAAACATAGCCATGGCAAATGCAACAATTTGTAAATGAGTTTCCTATTCAACAAAAACGGGGAATTTCCAGCCAGCTATGTTAGATTACTGGAGCTCGTAACCAGAGAACAGGGCTCCCAAGATTCTGGGCTAAAAATGTACATCCTTAACCTGAATGTTTCGGCCATTTCTTGTGGGGATTCCCTTACTTTTCAACCATGTGAGGGGTGACCAAACCGGCGGTTTGGTCGTGAACTGGGCTCCCCAAACGCATTGTTTCGGCCAAAGTGGCCAACATCATGTGCCAATGCGGCGATATCGGTCGCCACATGCCTGGGACGGAACTGTTCCAAGTTTGGACCCCCAAAATCGGATGATGTGCCTGAAATCTCAGGATTTACCATGAGAGCTAAAAAATGATTATATATGATATACGATAGGTTTGCTGTACCCATTCTTAAGAGATACTTGGGAAAGTACACCCCGTATCCTTTCCTTCCAATCACTAGCTAGAATATGGAACTATGGCAATCGCTGGAGTGCCACTCTAGGGTTTCATGAGATAGTCATAGACTCATAGAGGTATCTTCGAGTGGAACCACCACTGTCCGTTGCTTAGACCTTATTTTGTAACTGCTGGCTACCCCCTAATGAAGGTTAGTTTCAAAGGCAAAGAGTCTTTCTTGTCCAAACTGTAAATTGGAATCGCCAGCTTGGTTTTAGCAAATGATACCTGGTACTAAAACCCCAAAATGAACGAGATACACCCTGGAAAACCAACATGTCCCCTGAAAATCAATGGTTGGAAGATGTATTTCCTATTGAAATAGTCCCTTTTTAGGGGACATGTTAGTTTTCGGGAGTGTATGAGGTGTCACTTCTCTTTACCATTGGGTCATTTTTCGAATCCGATCCAAACAACGAAAAAAAGTTGTTTGAAGCAACCCACATGTTGCATCATTGCATGATTCATTTGTTTGGATCCTCTAAACAACAAAGAAAAAATGTCAGGTACCAACAAAAAAATCATCCAACCCATTCAACCCCCCTTGCAAACAAAAAGATATTTTAAGAAAAGAAATGTTATGCAATTTAACGACGTCTCACCGTTTTTAAAACGCTTTTTTTTCGGCACAAAAAAAAAAACGGGAAAAAAACATCGCGAATCCGGAATCCCCGGACAAGTTCTCGCCCATGGCTGTATAGGCTCTGCCTTGGTGAGGTCAGAAAGTGACAAGGGAGATGCATCAAAGGTGGTTTTTGATTTGTAAATCCCTGAAACTGGGGCGTTGTATCCCTGGCTAGTTATAGGGGATCATCTATCTATAGGGTTCATAACTCCATCTATGGGGTTGGAGTTGGGCTATTTATAAACCATCATAAGAATCGCTAGTAAACCACCAGTACACTGGAATCTCATAAGGGTTTCTTTAATTTGTTTGTCATGGCGAGTCATTGCTCACTAAACAAAAGCCAAAATTCCGCAATGCAAAGGGCCAATTATACATTTCCCAAGGTTTTGCGATAGATTTCTCCACCCTTTTCGAACATCATGAAGAGCTGAGGTTGATTTTTGTATCATTTTAAGCCTCTCCATTTCGGCTGATGTTTTTAAAGATGTTTTTTTTTCCAGCCGTTCCAAAACCGTAATCCGGCCGTGTCCCGTTGAAAATCCACGGAAAGAAACCTCCCAAAATCCACCAGAAATGGGGTCGGATGTTAGGGTAGACAGGCCCATGTTGTCTGATTGTTGCTTTTTATAATATGGGTGTTTCCAAAAATAGGGGTACTCCAAGATGGATGATTTATAGTGGAAAACCCTATTAAAAATGATTTGGGGGTACCACCATTTTTGGAAACATCCATATATCCATATACCTGGCAATTCTGCGATCGTGACCTTTTTGAGATGGTGAGTTCACGTGACACTTAAACAATGGCGAAGGAAAATCGTGACCTCCAACGTTTGGGGTATGAAAAGGTCACTTTGAATTGAATCACCTGGTAGTTGTTTCCTTAAGTGGGGAAACCAACTGCCTATAGTGACCTTACCAAAAACTGGGTTTAGTGGGGAATCAACTTGACAAACTCTGATCGTTATCATGGCTCATTGAAGCGCAAACTCTGTAAACCTCATATCTTGGGTCTTGCCGCCTTGCCTAAACATTGGAAAACCAGTGGATAGTGAAGATTCATAAAGATCCCTTCATTTAAAATAGATGATTTACCTACTTAGTTCTCAGGGTTTAGTAGCAGGCACCCATATAACTAGCCAATAAAATCCATTTTAAAAAAAACAGAAACAAATCAGCCAACCAAGCTGTTTTCTAGTTGGTGGTTTCAACCTGTTTGAAAAATATGCTCGTCAAATTGGATCATTTCCCCAAGGAAGGAAAATAAAAAATATTTGAGTTGCCACCAGCTAGTTTTTATTTATGGCTCACGACCAAACCAATCCGACCACTTTTTGGCTCCGAACTTCGCATCCCCAGCCAGTGCCTTGAGTCTGTGGCGAATCTTTGGGGGCATCTGATCCCTCCTTTTTTAAGGGGTCAAGAATGTGGGTGGGGTTGGATTTTTTCCACCCAAACTTTCCGTGATGAATTGATTAGATAGATTTTTTGTGTCAAGAAACATGT
This sequence comes from Breviolum minutum Mf 1.05b.01, assembly GCA_000507305.1. Lineage (NCBI taxonomy): Eukaryota > Dinophyceae > Suessiales > Symbiodiniaceae > Breviolum > Breviolum minutum. The sequence goes on from DF239785.1 coordinate 61,995, forward strand.
TCCTTAGAGGTTCAGGATACCCTAGTTAGGGGACATATAACCCACTTATAGAGGTTAAAAACCTCGTTACTATCCACTTGCTAAGTATCCTGAACCTCTAAGTACGACCCAGTAGTGCTATTTTTGGCAGTAACCGTGCCGTAACTTCATGCGTTTTGAATTCCCTCAGTATTTTGTTTACACCCCCGAAATCTGACAAATTTTATACCTTTAAAATGATGGGCCTTGGAAAATGTATCGAAACGGCTTCAAACATGGCGTCATTTTGGGTACCAATTCGTTAGACTTCAGGGGGATATATAAGTTGTTTATTTAAATGGGAACAGCATCAAGAAATCCTCACAACCCCCTTCTCTCAAATGCGCAACTGCTTCACCAAATGGGTGATTGGATCATCTTGTGAGGATGTTGGAGCAAAAATTGGTTTTAGAAAAAAAAACATGTTCCCCCCTGCCAAGAAAAAACAGTTGACCATCCATCCATATCGATCCATATTCATCCATACCGTTGATGGCAAACAAAAATCCGGCTAACCGGTTGAGGTTGGTAATCCCATTATTTACCACGTTTTAGCACCATCCAAACGGGGGGTGGCCTTGGGATTTCTGGTTGCCATCCGTCCATATCAATACATCTTGGGATGCCCAACGTTGAGTGGCACACAACAGCTGCATGTGCTTCGTTGTGGAAGGGATTTTGATGCTCCTGATTTCCAAAGAATGCGGGAAAAACCAAGTTCTACGAGGGTCATCTCCAAAACTCCAAAAGGGACGAATCACAATAATAGTACCAGTAAACGGTTAACAACCGTGGTTAGTAAATCTCCTAAGTAGTGTTGTTACCCTTCCAAATCCCCTAAATGGCATATAAATGAGGGGTACTAACCACTTATTTACTAGGATGATCCTCCAAGTAGCCAAGTCATCGCTACTTGCAATCCATCCCCTTTCCGAGGTGCTACAGGTGGCATCTGGACCTACAGTTTCAACAAGATGGGCCCTTTTAAACCAGTTATAAGTAGACGTATAAGTAGGGTATTTTTCACCCAGCTACCCATGTAGTTTCGGCCATTGAAATAAGGGGTTAAAAAAACACCCTCATGAAAACACACTGGAAAAAAGGCCCATCTTGAAAAGCCAAAGGAGGTGGCTTTCCGGGAGATAGCTTCAAATATCAACATGATACCAAGAATTTCCCAGGTAAATGACCCCCTACTGTAATTAGCGAATTCGCTCAACGAGTCTACCTCTTTTGTATTTGTTGCTAAGCACCAATGATGAAGCAACCAAAATGAATCTAGAATCAAACCATTCACTTCCTTTAAGTTATGACTGATTCACCCTACCCCTAAGGTACTGAATTTCAGTAAGGCCGGCTGGAAAAAAACCCTTGTTTCTAAGGGGGGTTACATACGTTGGGGTAGGTTCATGGCCGCCATGATTTGGGGCTTGTAAGGCTTTGGACCGAGGTTAGCCATTTTAGTTCACCTTCCAAAATCGGAGCCCAATAAAAATTCCCCGAAAATGCATTGTCATCCCTTCCCTTCCTAGCACGTAACAAAAAGCAAACAATTTGCCCTTTTTTAAGGTGACTTATTTTGTTCATTTTCAAGGGGATGTAGGGATTTCACACCTCCCCCGCCCGCTACGAAGCATTCTCATGGAAGTCATCTCCTCGTACTTCCGGTGGAGCTCTGTTACAAAACGCCGCATCGTTCGGTCCGTGGTCCTGCGGCCGTTGCTGTTGTTTAAAGAGGATCTGCTTTCGAAGTATCCCAACTATTTGTGGGGGAAACCTTTCTGGCTCTTCAATATCTAATGGTTTGTTTGTTCCTGTGTATATGTTGAAGGTGTAGTTTTGATTGGCTGGGATTTTGAAGGTGTAGTGGACTAAAGGTGCAAATTTGAAGCCACAACCTAAGGACAAACTTACTTGGAAATGTCTAGACACCCAAGAAACGGCTGCGCGGCGTTTCTTGGCTGGCTAGATTTTCGGATCGCTCCCCAAAACCCCTCGTTGGAGCTGACATTTCAGAGTCAGGTGCCTTCAGCAAAGGGTGGATGGGAAGAAAAAATGGATATAAATAACCTACCTGGAAAACCTAGTGTGCCATTGTTTTAGGCAACGGGCAGGCTGGTTTTAGGGGTTTCCAGTTGATGGAAATTAACTGCAACGGCTGTTTTCCAGGTACCTGGTTTGAGTGGACACCCTTTGAGGAAGTCACTAAGCACAAAGCCCTGATTTTCATGATTTTTGTTTTGAAGATTTGAATCTCCCACAGAGGTGGCCGGTGGCGAAAGGTCTTCGCGAATCAAAAAGAAAATCTACACCAAGAACCACCCAACAGCCGGTTCAACCGAAGCCTTCCACCACCTGGATCTTTTTCACGTTCGGTTTCGGGTGTTTCGGCACCAAAAACAACAAAACACCTACCCAATGGCATTCCAGGCGTCCAGCCGTCCGTTCGCGTCCGTTCCACCACACCCCAGTCCCGAGAACTTCGGCTTTGGGAACCACCAACTGGCAACGGTTTTTGGCACCATTTTTGGGGGGTTTTCGGAGCCCACAAAAAGCTCCCCCCCAGTGCTGGGAATCTAAGGGTACCGCCAAGGAAACCGCCGGCCTTTTTTTGAGGGATTACTAACCATCATTGTCCCGAGAGATCATGAAAAAAAAACAACCCCCACCCAAAACGCGAGTTTTTTAAGCCTGTTTCTTTGGTGGTGAAAAAAAACATGTGGTTTTTGGTTGAAGTTGAAAACGCATCTCAACCAAAACACCATCTATCAGCTACCTGGTACCCTAAACAACTGTTTTTTAATGGATGTTTGGTGAAACAAGCATTTTTTTGTAATGATTTGGAATCATCCAATTGAAACAACCATAAAAAACTGGTTGTTTGGAGTTCCAGGTTGGTTTTTTGGGGATATGTGAAAGTAACAGCGTATGAAACTTTCACACCTGATTTTTAGAAAAATGATGTGTTGTTTTCATGTCTCCGTTTGGTCAAAATTTGGTGGATTCAAAAATGTTTGGCGAAAGACCATGATGGTTGGTAAAAGAAGGTCAAAAACAAATGGATTCCGTGGGTGCGTTTTTTTTCACTTTTAAAACCAATCACCAAAAAATAACTGGCCGTCTGGGCCAGGAACCTGGCCAACAAAGGAGGCGGCAACAAATGGTCCAAGGGTGGGTCTTGATACAAGTTCCAAATTTCTTTTCATTCGTGGGTGACATCTTCAAAAGAAATTACTTTTCGGAATGTTTCAAGATCCTTTAAATACATTTAACTGAAGTCATTAAAATGCCTGTTTGCACTTTTGGAAGCCTTTGATTCAACGGTTTCCAGCTTTCCAAATTGCTCTCCGTGAACAACGAATAGCTCATGGTCCGAGGAAAAAGCTTTGATGGTCGGTTTCCCCACTTCCCAACCGTAGTAGCTTCCTGAAGGAGCCAGGGTTTGCCATTTGAGTTTTATAAAGTTTTCCAGGTGGTGGTTTCAACCAACCCCTTTGAAAAATATTGCAGTTAGTCAAATTGGATCCATCTTTCCCCAAGGTTCGGGATGAAAATAAAAAATATTTGAAACCACCAACCAGATCTGTTCAAATTCATCAAATTTTCATATAAGTAGGTTGTAAGTCCCCTAAAAAGGTGAAATAACCCAACTTACTAACGATCGTGAACCGATCACTTCCAGCAGGACATCCCAGTAGGGTTGCACATGTAAACTCAGACAGCTTGACGGACTCCGCAAGTGCCAGCAGAGAACGACCTCAGGATGAGGAAAAACGAGCCACGTTGCCGTTGCCGTTCAAACGTGGGCCCCCTTGTAGGGTACAAATGGAGTGACACGAAAAAAAAAACTATAAAATGGCCAAATTATCAATGGGTACTTAGAGGTTCGTTCGGATACTTAGGATACTTAGGATAGCAACCAGGGTGAAAAAACCTCTATTTTCGTGGGTTATATGTCCCCAAATAGCCTAACTAGGGTTATAAACCTACATATAACCAGTTACTTCCAGGATCCTGAACCTCTAAGTACCTGAGGTTATTTCATTTTCACACACACCTGAGGTGTTCTCCACCAGCCTCCCACCCGTTGGTGGCTTCCAAGACACGTCCCGTGCGTTCGTGTAATCCAAGGCTGTCCAGGATCCAGTGCTGCGCTGCACCTGGATCCAATATCTGCTGGGTGTTTTGAACGGGATCCGAAAATAGTGCTACCAGGTGATTCAAAGTGGAGGTCGCTTAACCCCTTAAAAGGGTCACTTAACCATCCCAAAAAGGTCACTTTGAATCACCAGGTAGTAAATAATTGTTCTGGGATCTCCATGGTACTTAGTAACTAGATTCTAACCCCAATATAAGTAGGTTGTAAGTCCCCTAAATAGGTTGTAGCCCAACTTACTAACTAGTTACTAACTTCCATGGACATCCCAGTATATCTGGGATGTTAATTGAATGGTTATTTAAAAAAAGGGGTAGTATAAATATAATCCCCTTTACAAAGAAACGAAGCAACCAGGGGCCCTTTTTTCAACTGCCCCCCTTGCAAATCCTATGTAAAAAAGGGTTGTATATATCATGATTGACTCCTAAAGAACCATCGGCCCCGCTTTTTAACTGCTCACTTGGTAAAGCCTGTCCGTCCGACAGCCCCTTGGATGGATGGCCTTTTGAGTTACAGTGTGGTTTTCTTCATTTCCAAGTCAACTTTTGACAAGTTGCAGTTGCCCCAATTTGAACAACAACAAAAAAGCAAACGTTGATTTCATCCCAGCACCTTCCAAGGGGTGCCAAATTACAACCTTAAGGGATGTGGAATTGAGTAATTGAGTTCAAAGTGGAACATCTACATTCCAACCTTTAGCAACTCGAAGGGTCCGTTTTGTCCTGAAAAACCAACCCACACAATGCATTGTGGCAAATTCCCTTTCAACAATTTTGCCATACAGTCGTTGCCTCTTTGATCCATTAACAATATAGGATGACTTCATGGAGTTACAAAGATGATGATCTGGTTGGTGCTCACAACCCCCAGCTTGTTCCTCATGTCCTCATCATGTATAATGAGAAAATGGTCACTGATTGCTGATTTGCTCATCACGATCAGCGCAGCCCAATGATATGATGAAATTCTCTCACCCGGTCTGCTGAATACCCCTTTTTCGATTCGCTTCGCAAGATGTTGTCCACGTCTGCTTGGAGGCAAGCACTGTAAATTTGACGCTTTTTTTTAAAGAGCAGCGGCTCTGCTAGGGCTGCCTGTACAAAACAGAGATTCGAAACGAACAGTCTTTGCATTAACATTGTTATATCTTGGGATGAAAAACAAAAACTCCCAGTAAACAGTGGGATACCAAAAAAATGATTGGGGTCCCCGAAGTAAACATAAAATGTATCTATATGTATATATATATATATACAGTCATCCTGAGTGGTGACAAGTGTCGATCGCAGGGCCCGGGGCCCGGGGGTTTCCGATCTCATCCCAATGGGTTTTTTCCTTTGAATTCGCGAATCTACAAAGATGAACCACACCGTCTTTTGCGGACAGCAGGACAAAAAAGTCCACGAAAGGATTCATTCCTTCAAGATATTCCTGAAACTCCTGAAACTATCTGCAACAAAAATTTGTGATGTATGTTGATCATGCGTATCAAAAAATATAAAAATGAAAAACATCTCTGTGAACATCAACAGATCTGAATAGGGATCTGTTAAGTTTTCTCACTTCAACTGTCAGGAGTTTTCACTTCAAATTCTCTACTCATGGAGTTTGACGTGACAGCCGACTTCACTCAGGAATCTTCAAATCTTCCTTTTTGCTTCTAGCCCAGGCCAAAATATATTCACAGTCCCAAACGTCCATCCCACCAGGTGTTCGTATGTGCAAGGTGGCCACATGACAATGTTGGGACACATCACTAACATTCAAAAACATATCATCAATAAAAAGAACTTCATCAACTTCCTTCCGATGAAGACTCATCAAATCACCAATAACTTGGCTCTTTGGCACTGAAACATCAAAGTCTTCTGCACCATAAATCACCACAAAATATCGCAACCAATCCACTGAAGCTAAGGCTTTTCGAATGACGCTGCTTGAGTTCCTTGAGACGATGCACAAATTTGCATCTTGCGCTAAGGTTCCAAGGAAGGTCGACAGCACCTGCTGCCGTCGTTGTCCACCAAAGGAAGAACCTGGCACCCAAAATCCAATGAGGCGACTCAAAGGATCCAAAGTGTCCTGAAACAGCAGGAGAGATGTTTGGGAAATTTCAGGGTACCGAAAATCCCCCCCAAGCCTACCCTGGTACCCCCGCCAGGTTAAAAGACTCGTTTTTTGGGGGGGAAAATGGTGGTTAATAAACAATTAACCCCCCAAAAAAAAGGCCTTATTCAAGCTGAGGAAGTTAGCTTTGGGGGAGGTACCTTAAATTTTCATGAACTAAGTGGTTAACAACCAGGGGGTGATCGTGTTCGTCCCCGAAGTATATAAGGTTGTGGGACCTCTTCCTTAAATGGCCGAAGTTCATGGCGGTAATAAATAGGGGTGATCCTTACTAACCACTGAGCCGAGTCCTGGGACGTTGGTGGGTACAAGATGTGAGCGCCACGTTTTAAACCAGTTATAAGTTAAGCCTAGAAGTAGGGTTTGTTTTAATGACCCCAGTGAAACCCATTTATAACAAAAAAGGTCATTTATTATAGGGAGGTTATCCAATAACTCCACAAAAATAACAAAGACTTATAACATCTTATAACTGGTTTTGCGCGGCTTACCTCGGAGTTGGTTGGCCCTAAAAAAAAAATGGATGGAGCTGTTTTATCCGATGGATGGCATTTTTGTTGGGATTGTAGTTGCCCTCCTGGGAACGATCAGATATTTCCCTCCCAGCCGGCACTTTTGAGTCGATGATTTTCCGGCTTTGCCAAGGTGGAGTATGTTAGTTGTGTGGAGGGTATTACAATTGTATATCATCCATCAAAAGTCAAGCCATATTTAGTTCCTGCTTCATGTTGGTGCCTATCCTATCTTTGGAATTCCTTGTGTTCAAGGTATAAAATCACCTTCACCGTTGTAAAACACAACGGAAGAACCACCTACCAACAGTTGGCTTGTTGGGTTTACTCAAACCGATGGCTGGGTTTGGGTCCAACCCCCCCGTAATTTTCGCATTTTTTTCCTGCAGCCATGTCTGGCTGAGGCGGCAAAAGTGCGGATTTTTTACGTTCAAATTATGCCTATGCCTACCATAAGCCCCCGAAACCATGAAAAATAGAGGTTTTGTCCACCTGAAAACCAGGTTCTTTACCCATAGAAACCTCTAAAAACGTAGGTTTGGGGGGTCCATGGTATACTCATGCCAAACATACCCATCATCATTCGTTCTTCATTCCATCATTTTCTACCATGGTTGGAATAATTCCAAACTCCGCTACCACAAAATGAATCAAAATGACTAGTATATAACTAGTTTTTCACTCACCACATTTCTCTTTGTTGCTGAAACCCATGTCCTGAGTAGTCAAAACATTGTCAAAGTCAAAGATCACCATCAATTTCTCCTCACAAAACACTGGTACCTCAGTTGACTGAGCAATTTCAGACGGTCGCGATGACGTGACCGTGACCGTCGTGACCTTCAACTTTCGGAAGTGGAATGTCGTCAGTGCTGCCACCAGTGCCCCTCCTATGAAGAGCACAAGGATCAACTGTATGTCCAGATCCAAGTCGTTCAGATGGTGCAAAAACATCGGGTCACGGAATACACCACCAGATCTGGCTCTGCAACCTTTGTATCAATTTTGTTGTCTCTTAATTGAGCCTAAAAAACATCTGCAGAAAAAAAACACACTGACATGTCTCAGATGAGTCCTGAGACATGTGTTGGCCTGGGTGACAAGCGTTTTCCGGCAAGATGATATGTTGGCGAATACGACGCGCAACTTGGCCGTTTACACCCCTAAAAGTTTGATGAATGGAAAGCCAACAAAATCGCCATTTTTTCAATAGGAAGGTAACCCTCGGACCCAATCACGAGCGTATAATTTTTGGGAGGGGGGGGTATCCATTCATCAAAAAAATGTCAGGGGCGACTATAAACGGTATAGAGAGTAAGATACCAAGACACCTCAAAAAATCCTCACAAAAAATTCCTCACTGGCCACTGGTGTTCCATCATCCCCCTCCCAAGTGAGGTGAGCTATATAAACCTTCGGCAAGTTTTTGATGGCGATTTTTTTCCAACACACCACTACTGAATTTAAGATATAGATATATCGGATGGTGGCCATATGTAGCCATCATTTTAACCAGTATTCAGCAGTATTCATGTTTAAAGAATATCCCCAAGGTGAACCGATAATATAGATCATAATGTATATAATATCTTTTCTTGGGTAAGCCCGGCCCTTTTTCTTGGAGATTTTTCTGATAGATATCACTGAACACCACCATCTCCAACCGACCCAAAACCAACCTCACCATGATTCTGGTGATTCTGGTCATTCCCATCCACCGTTCCACCCACCAGTGTTCCACCGGTTTTCCAGCACGGCCTGTGTTGACCAACATGGAGGATTCGGAAAAGATCACCTGGACCAAAAAACGCACAGCGGGTCACGCGATGCGTTTTGGTTGTTGTTTCGGATGCTGAAACGCCAGGTGAGGAAAAGGAGGCGGGGCGGAAGGGTTTTTTTGTTTGCATTCCTATTATAATGATGGACTTTGGTTGTGTTTTTTTTTGGAATTCACATGCACTTAAAGCGATGGGTTTTTTGAGAAGAAGGAAGATCAAATCATACCAACTTGCATGTATTGCTTCATCAGGGCCTCTTAGTAAAAACACAATTTTTGGGAGTGGCGATCCTCATCTACTTTCACACAGTGCACGAGGTTAATTACAAGGTGGGCCCAAAAACCAGTTATAAATTGGGGCCCATACCCCCCCCCCCCGATAAAATGGCCGAAAAAACAATGGGTTTTGCCTGGGGTGAAAAAAACCCTACGGCCACAGGGTCCCCACCGTGAAGAGCCATGTTCAGTCTTAACTTGATGCGATACCTTATTGCAGCAGCCATAATTTGCCCACCCCATTTTTTTCGCACAAAAAAAAGTGTGTGGGTTAAACAAAAACAAACATCTCAAAATAAAAACACACAAAAAAAATGTGCACCTGCATTTTTTCCTGTTTCTTTTTTGTTTTAGGTTTCAAGTGGGGCAAATTTTTGCACAGCAGTTCCAGCTCCACTTACCAACCCCCCAAAACGAATTCCCCCCTCGTCTCAAACCTCACGAGAGGGAGATCGGTCCGGGCTATTGTTTCCTGAATGGGGTTCACCTCAGCGGCCATTTTTGTTGGGTCCAGGACCCAACCGTGTGGGTCGGTTCGGACGTCGGACCCTCCAAGACTTTAAGGGGGGAGGTGGTGCTACTTACACATCCTTGACTCCCTTAGAGTGGGGTTCAGGGGCAGGAGGGAGTTCTTGGCTATTTTTTGTTGGGGGGGTTGTTTGGCAATGGATTTTTTGGGTGATTTTTTGTTGATGATGATTAAAAATCATCACCCAAAAAAATGCTGTAGATGATGAGTTTGATTACCAACATCTAAAGCCTGGGATATGATTGATTTACTTGAGAAAAGACTTATATATCCCATTCCAAATTTCCATTGCAATTATACTCAAGTTGGTGGTTGAACCAACCCCTTTGAAAAATATGCTCGTCAAACTGGTTCACTTCCCCAAGGTTCGGGGTGAAAATAAAAAATGTTTGAAGTTTCACCACCTAGTTACTGGTTGCTTAAGTTTTTCTAGCATTCTCACAACCTCCGCATCCCAGCTCCTAACTCCGAACCAGCTTTCGGAAAAAAACCTCCGTTTTTTGCGCCCGTGCGAATCTCATAAATTGACTCTTAAAAGATCGCAAAAATATAGGTTGTTCCAATATCTGGTTTCCAAAAATTGCCGAAAAAACAAGTGGTTGAGGAGACTTTCCAAGAGTTTTTCGAAGCCAAAAAATTTGGAGGCATTCTTTTTCGTATTTTCTCGAGCTACACTCCCTAAAACCAACAGCTCAGCCCTGAAAATAGGCCATCCCAAAAGGAAATGTGTAAATGTGTAAATGTGTATTCCAATCATCCATTTTCAGGTGCGTTTGCTGTTAATTTCATCCCATAATAAATCCAAAAAAAAAAACATAAATCACTAAGGGAAACCGTAAAGGAATCCTATTCTGAGGGGTGCAAACTTGCTGTTAGGTTATCAGGGAAGGTACTAGGATGTCCATGGAAGTTAGTAACGATCGTTAGTAAGTTGGGTTATTTCACCTATTTAGGGGACTTATATCCAACCTACTTATATTGGGGTTATTTATAATCTAGTTACTAAGTACCAGCAGGACATCCAAGTAGATGTATTTTCTGCCTTGGAAACTCCGAGGTTCCCATTTTTTCCAACACCCACTTTTTTCCCCCAGGGTGCAGGGATCATCATTTGTGACCTGGGGGGAAGGGAATCAAACTTGATGTAAATAAATGTGCCTTTTTAGGTTATCAGGGAAGGTCATCTTCTTCCACTTCTAACTTGGACTTCCACGAACTTGAAATTTCAACTTTCGGACTTTCGGACTTTCGCCGAAGTGACTCTCCGGTGATGTTGGCGCTCCACCCACGGGGAGGGTCAATCGAATGGCCCTTCGGTCCAGTTTCGCCTTGCCATTTTTCAATTGCAAGAATGTTTTTTTGGCGAAAAAAAACATGAGCAGCTATGTCTACCCTGTGATTTGGAAGATTCTGGGGCTCTTTAGCTCCCCAATTAGTAGGGAAATAGATCACCCCTAGCTCCTTAGCTCCCCCAATATCACAGCCTAGATGTAGCTGGAAGATTACACCCCCTGAAACTAACAGCAAAAGCCCCTGAAAATGGTGGGTTTTCAATATGAATCTTCTTTTCAGAGGTCTATTTTCAGGTGTGAACTGTTAGTTTCAGGGAGGGTAACATTTGGAACCCAAAGTCATGGAGGTTTGGTTTGGTTCAAATGACTGTTTCCTTTTCAATTCTCGGTGATCTTTAGGTTCAAACTGTTAATTTGTGCGGTGGTGTTTTTGGATTCCTGGGATCCCCTTATGAAAGGGATCTAGAATCCCAAGCCACCAATTTACCATTAGTTGACATGGGGGTTATCCAAAACAGCGGCACAACCATCTACAGTTTATCATCTCACTTTGAGAGGGTATCTTTCATGGAATACGAAAGTACCTGTTGCACCCTTGAAAAACTAACAGCTGGAGGTGGATGGAGATGGAGGAACTTCAAGGAGAATACTCTCCCTGAATCTAGCAGTTTAACGCATCGGAAAAATAGAAGTGAGCCAAGAACAAAACCCGAGGTCCCTTACGTTCAATCATAGTTGTTTACTATAGATCCTTATATTGGTTTATGAAATAATCCCTTTTTTGACTTGCTTTCATATAATCAACCAGGGTGGGTTTTGATCGCTGCTCACACGTGTTTCCTTTTTGGGGGGGGCCTGTTGTTTTTGGTTTTCAGTTTCACGGAGGGTAGTCATACCCTAAACGTTACTGACCATAACCCCCATCCCCTCCTTCAGCCCTACTATCCATACACTACCTCTGATTTTGTAGGTGGTGGTTGAACCAACCCATTTGCAACATACCCTTGTCAAAATAGGTTCATCTTCCCCAATTTCGGGGGTGAAAGATAAAAATGTTTGAAGTTTCACCACCCAGTTTTTGTTTGACACTCCTTTGAAGTTTCATTCTTTCCATGGGATTGTCAGCGTTTTCGTTGTAAGGTATGTTCTGATATCCATCCCTGAACACTTCAGTTGCACCAGGAGTTCTGGTTCAGACTCTGAATCTTGCTATCTCACTTGAAACGAAGATCCGGTGGATGGATCTTTGTTTTACACTTCTGGAAAATTTTGATGAATGGACAACAAATTGCCAAAAAAATGCTATGAATGGGAGGTACCTCGCAAAGCTAACAGATGTTTTTGGGGATCCGGACGTCAAATTTTTCCAGACTCGAATTCAACTCCGACAATCATACTGTTCATGGAAGAAATCCTGCACCATTTGTGGTGCAGGATTTCTTCCATCAACAGTAGTTTACCATAGTTTACCCAATTTTAGGGGAGAATTAGGATGTCATCCTTCATTTCCACCAATCAACCCTTGGGATGAACTGAGCGTTTCACACTTGGAAGCATGAAATCTTCGCTTCGTTTCAGCAATTTCCGGTCACGTTCTGTCTGGCTGGGCCTCTGGGGATATTTCTTTGTCATCTTCACCAGGCAGTGTAGACCTCAAGGGAATTCAAATGAGAAGAATAATCCCAAATCTATATAATATATATATACATATTTACATATTTACATATATACATATATACATATATATATGTATATATATATACATATATACATATTTACATATTTACATATATACATATATACATATATATATGTCTATATATATATATACCAGACATATATATTATATTGATATAAATATATATATATATATACATATATACATCTATATACTATATTGATATATACCAGTATATATATAATATATATATATATTGAATAAAACCTGATTCAATAAAATTGCTAAGTTCAATTGAACTTCGGCCTTGATCTATTGAAATCTCACACTCCAACCCAGAAGAGTTGTGGATCCTGGGCGAAAACATCAAATCCTTCGCAAATTGATGGGCCCAAAAACCAGCTAAAAAAGCGGGTGAAATGGGACCCGTATAATAATAAATGGCCGAACATAAATGGGTGTATACCTGGGGTGAAAAAAAAAAACTTATTTGTAAGGGCCCTGGTAGAACTCCACGTATAACTGGTGTTTTTTCGCCCATTCTTGTAGATTGGGTGATAAATGACCAATATCGACTTATCCAAGCAGGTTTTCATGATCAAATATGATCAAAAGTCAGCTCCAAAGGCTTCACTTTCATCTTCGTCCTTCATGAGATGAAAAACGTCAAAAATAACGTTTTCAAGGTCCCATCTACTTGGTGGTCTAACGAGAATTGATGGCATCCAAATGTTACACAGATTCATGTATACATACAACTCAGGTGATTTGTGTAAGGTTTGCTGGGGTGAAATTTCTCATTCGCGAAAGATTATTCATCATAAATCCGAAAATTCGCAATTGCAAGCATATACATACTGTACAATCTATCATCACAGTATATTAACTCCCACAAAGAAACTGACCCATCATCATGGAAGTTGTGAAATCCACCTTGGGGATATAACGTTACCCCTCCTCAGAAATAAGAGTTTAATAGCCGGCTATTCAGGGAACACCAATGGTTTTCATAAGCCATGATCATAAGTCCGGGGGAGGTACGTTAGGAACGGGGCTGCCAACTTCCCCCCAATGGGATCCCCAACATCGCAGATGGCGAGGGAGACATTGAGCTCACCTCAGTTTCCGTGGTTTCCCTGAACTGGAACCCGAGCCCACAAAAAAGGCCGGATGGTCTTCGAACACGGTTGTTTCAGTTGGATGGCGATGTCAAATCTTTACATAAGAAATGGTTGGAAATTACCAAACATCCATTAAAAGAAGGGGGAAATGCCTTCACTGCTCTTGATGGTTCAGAAATCCGGCAACCAGTTGCGGTTGGTGGTATATCCCGTGTTTTACAGGGGTTGTTTTACATCCCAGGTGGTGCAAGGATTTCTTCCATCAACTGTATAATTGTTCACAGCAAGTTCTCAACTACTCTCTGGCAAACTAACATGGCGATGATCCCTGGGAAATCTCTGAAATGTAACGTCCTTCATGGTTCATTTTCCAACCATGGCTATGTTTGTTTGCCGGAATCTAAAACAAGAAGGCACATTCGTCCAAGATGGAACTTGCTGTCAGACCCAACTAAAAAGCGCACAACTTCAAATTGCACCTTGAGAGCCTGTGCGAGAAAGGTCTTTGTGCTCTATGCGTCCTGCAAAAAATGGACAATTTCAAGGTGCTCATTCTGAGCTGCTATGAATAGAGGCGTTCCTCCATCANAGAGGTGTTGCTCCATTGTCTGTCCGGCCTTGGTCTTTGTTGGCACCTGCTTCTATGAGTAAAGACACGCATTTGAGACTTCCATGGAAGGATGCCCCACACAAGGGCGTCATTGCATTTGCATCTTCAAAATTAGGATTCCGTGGCTGGTTCAAGTGCTGCTCAAGAAGCTTGTCATCATCTACCCAACATGCCGCCATGATGCCCTGATCCTGCTCCATGTCAGGAAACTGAAAGTCCAGGGTCACAAGCTGTACAACTTGAAGGGTCCAAGTCTGATTCTCGATCAAGATTTGACTATCATCCAGTGGGCAGTTGTCTTGAAGGAGCCGTAGTCGGAAGCGTGGGATGCCAATCTTCTGTGCCAAGCGCTGTTTTAAGGCCTTCACTGAGCCTTCTGCAAAGTCCACTTCTTCAAGAAGCGCAATTGATACACCAGTCACTGCGGAAAGCACTTCTAGCATGGGACAACTGTTTAAAAAAAACTAAGAAGTCAGAAACAAATCTGAATATCACATATGATTTGTTGAAACACCTCTCGAACCAAAAGCGGTTGCCTGAGAATCATGCCCTGCCGGAAAGGTGGAACTGCTGAAGATGTGGGATCTTTTTTTGGTTGGGGAAGTTGGTACGAAAATACCCAACAAAACGAAGGAATGTCCCCTGAAAAAATCGTGGGAACTGGAAGATCTTAATTACTTTCCGACTTGAATTTGTGTGCTCCTGTTTAGGGGACATTCGTTCGTTTTCAGGCATGTATACCTTTTTGGATGCCAAAGTTCACCCTCCCATAAACATTTTGGGAAATTTTGTAGAAGCATCCGGACAAGATAATGTGATTGCCACCCTTTCATGGGTGAGGGAGAATCCAAAGGTAGTGGTTTACTGTCCGCTTTTTTCCACTAGGGAAAGAAATGTGGCTGAAGTACGGTCCGCGGTTGTTTTTTGTTGCCAACCCAATTTGAAAAATATGAGTCAAAATGCAGAATCTTTCCCACTTTTCCAGGTGAACATTCAAAAAATATTTGAAACCACCGATATACTCCTCCCAAAACTAAACAATATAACTTTTGTTGACCCCCCCTTTTTCAACCCCTGATGTTTTTTTTTTTTTCGTGTCGAAAACCGCCCCCAACCTCCCCCCGGGTTTTCCCGGGACCCCACGTCATCAAGATTGCGTTGTCCATCCGTGAAGTTGCTACTGATGAAGCGCCGAAGGCTTCGGCTCATCCTGTCCGCGTCCATCCGTTCAGCGGGCGGGTTGCTGAAGGGGTGGTCCCTTGGGGGGGGGGATGAAAGGAGATATTAGGGTGTTTCCAAAAATAGGGGGTTTTCCCCCCAAATCATCCATTCTAATAGGGTTTTCCATTATAAACTTATAAACCATCCATTTTGGGATACCCCTATTTTTGGAAACATCCATATTGCTGATGGAAGAAATCCGGCGAACCATTTCAGGTGGTGGAATTAGGTAGTTTACATTAGTTTACCTTATTATTCCGTGGAATGATACTGTTAATGGGTCAGAAATCCGGTAAACTCACCAGTTGCAGTTGGTAGTTTACCTTACTTATTTACATGGATTTTAGCACCATCCCAGGTGGTTGTTTGGGATTGCTTCCATCAACCGTATTGGGTCTTAAATTGGTGTTCTTTGAATAATCCTGAGAAAATTGTGGTGTGTTTTTTTCGCAGTTGGTGTTAACTGGCGTCTGATTTAATGACATCAATGACCTAAGAATTATAGAAGATAAACAGAAAAAAAGATTGGATAAAGAAACATCATGTTGGGATCTTTTCACCAGGAAAATTTCATGGGTTGCACTCCCCAAAATTAACCGCTAAAGCACCCTGAAAATCGATGCTGGGAAAACGATCCCTTTCTCTTTTGGTGTGGCTTTCGGCGTTCTGTTTTTTCAGGGGCGTTTAGCTGTTCCCAAAGGATTCATGTATTTGCCTACGTTACATTTACCACAAAAACCAACTAAATGTAGGCTATTTTTTATCATTTCCATGGATCCTACGGGGTTAGTTTGGGAGAGTTACAGCCCACGAAAACTAACAAATCGCCCGTAACAAATGGTGGTTTCCAATAGAATCCCCAAACTTCCACGGGGTCTATTTATTTACAGGGTAGTTTTGCTGTAAGTTTCAGAGAGAGTTGTAACATCTTCTAAGGCTGCTTCCGTTTCGGGAATGGAAGCTTCCATTGCCCACCAACCCATCAGCCACCCAACCAACCCAGCCAACAGGACCTCTTGCCCTCGCCGGTGCTATCATTGCCAAAGAGTTGTTTGGCATTCACCCGTACCTCAGATCCGATGGACATTGGACATGCCTGGAAAACATAGGAAAGTACCAAAATTTGTAGGCAACTGTGGCTGGCTGGTTTTAGGGGTGTCCAGTTGATGGAAATTAACAGCAACGGCTGTTTTCCAGGTGGATTTTTGTAAGTCAGCTGTTCCATGCATTTGCCCCCTAAACCCTACATGTTTTTAGAGGGTTTTTATGGTAAATCACCGGGGTTTTTTTTTCGGGGCCAAAACTCCTTTATTTTTCCAACGGGTTTTGGAGCTTCGTTTAGTTCATGCACATGTTCCGAAATTCCCTCTTCAATTTTTTTTTGAAGTAAAGAAAATGTTCATGAAGAATAGGGATCCTTATAATGGTTTATAATCCTTATATAATTGGGTAGTTTGTCATCCCCTAACCAACCAGGGTTTTGTTACTTTTCTTCTGATATAAAATGATGTTTCACCACCAACCAGGAGTATGTCACATGGTTCACCATAAAAGGTTCGTTGTCTTCTCACTACCTCTTGGTGGGGAAAGCGACATCCCCATCATGTTAGGTTGCCCAAAAAAAACGTGTCCAAATACCATTTTTTTGCCCCCGAAAAAATATAGGTTTTGGCCACCTAAAAACCAGGCTATAGTTATTTACCATAGAAACCTCTAAAAATGTAAGTTTTGGGGGTTCATGGTATATAACGCAACCCAAACATCGCCCAAATTCGCTGAGTTGCCAATTCTTCCATATTGCCAAGCTTATCTCGCACTTTCCGGACGAGCCCCTGGGCAGGCAGTGAAACATGCAGCACCAACCGACTGTCAAAAACTCAGGTCCAAAGTTGACAGGTCAATGGGCAAGCGATAAGTCCAAAAAATATGAAACCTTCTGGAAATTCCTATACTGGCCTACAATGATTTAATAGCCTTACACTTCAAAGGAATAGTACTATGTCACACTTTACAGCGAGGTGTCTTTGTTTGCTGGAGTGTATGTACTATCCCAAAGCTCGACAGCAAGTTTACCCCTCGAAAAGTTACACAAATCGCCCCGTGATCATCATCCGAGCATCATTTGTCCAGGGAGTTTTTGCTAAAACTTCTTTCGGATTCCAGCAAATTGTATGCTTTCCATAGCGTGTCGCCACCCAGTGAAACCCCCCAAAAAAAATCAGCACCCCCAAAACGTTCAGGCCATTCTTGGAAGTGTTTGTGCCCCTACTAAACCACATTTACACCACTGAAAATTGAAGGGCTGGTTCACCTGAAAATGATGATTTCCAAAATTCGGAATCGCCTCTAATTACCCCCATTTTCAGGTGAAACCAGCCGTTAGTTTCGAGGATCATACTTAGTAAGTGGTTAGTTAGGTTCACCCCCCATTTATGAAGCCATTTATGGTTTGGCCACTTTGGAAGGGCTCTATTAACAACCGGATCCGGAAAGGGGACTTATGATATCACCATGGTGATTAATCACGTATCCAAGTCCTGGGATGATCCTCTAAGCACCAAAAGCTGCACGCAGCTTCGCCTCTGCTCTGTTCAAACGTTGCTCCATGTGGCCACCTTCCATATAGCCACCTCTCTCGTGAAGTAAAACCTCGGTTGTATGGCAGGTTTCCTTGTTGTGGTCCAGGCTACATCCCATGTGTTGGAAAGTGAAGATATTACATTTCTGTGCTATGTGTGTTAAATATATACATACACTATCATCATTATTATTATTGTTATCATTATTATCATTATCATTATGTTTATAATATATATATATATATATGGATATACCTGAAACCCAAAATGGGGCCCCTTCTTTTGAAATCGAGTTTAGGCCTTGTTTAGGCCGGGGCCCCGACCTTCAAAAATGGAGGTCATTTGGGTTCATATATAGATAGAGATATACAAGAGCAGTTGCACCATCTCAAGAAAAAAAAACAATAGAATGCTGTAAAGGGTCACTCACATATACCATAAGCCCACAAAACCATGAAAAATAAAGGTTTTGGCAACCTAAAAACCAGATGATTTACCATTAAAACCTCCAAAAATGTAGGTTTTGGGGTCTCATGGTAGACTCTACTGGCCCAGTTTTGTTTGTATTATCACCGAGCCTGAGTTTTTTTTAGCCCCACGAAAATGAAGGAATCTGACCCATTTTGAAAAGAAATGAAATGAATCTTCCAGTCCCATCCATTTTCAGGGGAAAACCAAACCATTTGAAGATACTATCTCCCATCAAAAATGGTGGATTTTTCCCATTGAGATGCTAGTTTTCCGGGTTGCATATATCTTAGTTTTCAGGAAGCCGTAAGCCCTTCTCACAGGGTTCTCATCCCCCAGGTCTCAAATTGAGTTCCCCCGACCCGCTGGTTTTGGATGAGCTTCAAAGTACCTGATAGATCCTGAGGTGAAGGCCACGGAACGCCACGGGCCGTACTTGGAGGATCATCCCATTTAGTAAGTGATTGTGGGACCCCTTCATAATATAAATGGCCTATATACATGGCTTATAAATGGGTGATCCTAACTATCGGATCTAAATGGAGGTGATCCTCCAAGTAGGGGCTTCTACAAAAGTTTTGGTGGATGAAACAGAAAATAAACAGTTCTATGGGCCTATGGGGGGGGGGTGATTTCACCGTACTCAATCGGGACTTATATAAAGCACTAAGTAAACATGGGTATATTTCAGCCTACTGAATAGAGGACTATATCATCTTTGTCTTAACCATTCCCAGAATATACCCCACTTTGACAGTTTTTTTGGCAGCTGAGTCGAGAGTTTCCACTACTTTACGCACAAACACATTGATTTCTAAGTGGGTCAAAAATATCTGGGTAAACTCTTTCATAATAATTCACCATTTCCAAAATCTTCGCGCCATTTTTTTTGGAATCCATTTCCCTTTGAAAAAAAAATCTTGTATGACATCATAAACCACACATGTTCAATATGTCAATCAACAGGTTTGATCCATCAACACTGAACTGAGCCGATGACTCTGTAGGCTTCTTCAATGCCAAAGGCATCTTCCTGTTTCGACGACATGATTTGTTTCAACGACCCGAATGGTTCTCACCCAAAACGGCCGGGTTCGGTCGGTCGGACTTTCCAAAGCCTTTCGGCCAAAAGGTGTAAATCGCCCAGGTGGGTTTCTTGACACTGAACTGACCAAAAAAAATGACCAACCAAATCGTGAAGTAAGTTTCCCTCCAAAATCTTCCCTTTTCCCCACCACCCACCCCCCAAAACAAAAAACGAGACCCAACAAAAAAAAGAGGGAGGGAAACGTTCCAAAGTCCTCTTCCAAACGGAAAGTGTCTGCCTTTTTTTCTGCCAAAAAAGAGTTTTCTCACGAAGACTTCCTCCCATCCCAGTGGCACCTCTGACCACATCGGCTCGCGGAAGGCCTGGCGATGAGAGAGAGATTGTGTGCAACTGAGTGGAACCGGCTGCGAATCATCCCTGTACACCCCCACATAGGCGTTATATATGCATTATATATATTATATACGCAGTTACCCATTTATAAGGCCATTTATATGGGTTATAAGTTATACCCTCCCTGAAACTAACAGCTCGCCCCCGAAAAATGATGGTTGGAAGACGATCCGGCTTCCTTTTGGGAGGGTGACTTTTCAGGGTCGAACTGTTAAACTTTGGAGGGGATATATGATGAATTGCCACTCTTTCAAGAACATGATGAGTTGGTAGTTGAATGTTGTTGATTTTAGCTGGTTGACTATATCTTTTACATTTCGAGGTCTTCTACCCAAATTTTACTCGTTTTTCGCGCCATCTACGTTCACCACAGTGTAATAGTGTAATATAAACACTGTAAATCATGGGGTATTTTCAGCATGTCAACAGGACTTTTTTTTTCGGATCTGAGCCGAATCATGCACCTGATTGCCACATGTTTTTTTTCTTAAGTTACCACTTGCAACTTCCGCAACAGCGAGGTTTCCAACCTGTTTATTTGTGCCAAAAAAGAACGTCATAGGAAAAACTTTGGAGGTTTTCAGGGTGGTGACCGAAGGTCACCGAAATCAGGTTGGTAAGTATCACATAGCAAGTGGAAATTACCCCCCCCCCCCCAACGTCGTTCAATGAGAAAGAGACCGGCCTATCAACAGTCATGTTTTTGTTGGATTTTTGGACGTCTGCTATGGCAGGCTTCCGGAACCCTTTTTTCGGGACTTTTTGTGCGGAAACATCTGACTTTGCAGGGCTTAGAAATAATATGAAATAATCCTACTTTTGGGGAACTGTTTGTTGCACCAACGTCTGGGAAAAAACGAAATGTTGCCCGATCAGTGATCTGTTTGTATAATCAAAGGCCAAATTCTGGACCTTTACAAACTAATCAAGGACTCAAAAAAATCCTGCCCTTCGTTTTGGATGTCACTACCGAAGGGGTATCATCTTGAGTAGGTTGGTGGTATATCATTTTCCGATCAGCTTTCAATGGAAGTAATTTCTAGAAATTCCATTGGAAAACCCTGGCTGCATGGCCATGCATATTCCATTGGAGCACAAGAATAACCAAAAAAAACACCCAAATGCCATGGCCAAATGCCCAAGAAACAATCTGATACGGTCCAGTACATCGCACATGGCAAGATTTAGGAGAACACCTCCATTTGAAAAGCAATGGATGCTGGTGTTTTTGTTAACCATGCAAGGCGCATTCCAGACCAGACTTCCAAACTCATCATCAAAACAAGCACCCTTCGCGATTACAGCTAACAGCCATTCAGGGAAAAAATCAAATCAACAAACAACACTCCATGCCTTTTTGCAATATCAACATGGCCCCCCAAAACCCACCCCAACACCACCACTTCCCCATGTCTGTCTCCCAATTTCTATCCACACATAGGTAACTTCCCCCTCAATAACCACACCACAAACTCTTCAACCCCCCGCCCAACCCCAAAACCAACACACCAAACCCCAACTTCCAGGGTCCCTACATCGCTAATCGACTCATCATCATATTCATGATGTAACTCATCATCACCTCGCACCGACCTCACGGGGAGTGAAAAAAGGTGTGGATTTTTGAAGCAAATCATTGGAACATGGAGAAAAACAGGTGGGGTGTTGCTTTTATCTTCAACAATTTACACCAGGATTTAGAGGGGACAAAAACATTTGGGCAGTGTATAACAACGGATTTTTGTTGAAGAAATATACACTCTCTCTAGTAAACGATCACATGTTGCAAGCATGGCATTGGAAAATCATCAGTTTAAGTTGTTTAATCCTATGTGAGTATCCTTTGGCACTATGGGTATTGCCATACGTGGATCTTATGGGACATGGCCATGGTAATGGAACATCATTATTCTTAATGGGAAGTACATCTTCAAATGGTTGGGTTTTTTTTTCCAGCCAGTCATGTTAGGGACTTCAGTGTGGAGAATACCGTAACCTCCAAGAATAGCTTCCCTTTCCCACTTGAACCACGAAAAAAAAACTGGGATCCTTATAATATTTATAATGGTTTATTATAATCTCTATATAACTGGGTAGTATAATCCCCTACATAACCCAACCAACCAAGGTTTTTTTCATGGCTCACTTGATTTTCTCAAAGGTTTGTTTTTTTTTAAGATGACAATTCCCAGAGGCAAAAGCGGGCATTTTCGTTTCAGAGAATGTTACTTCCGACCCACCAACAGCCAAAAAATCTGGAAATGCGACGGATTTGAATTGAAATGATCCCAAAATGGCGGCGTTTTTGATGATTTTAACGTATGGTCCTGGAAAGCCAAGTGCCCTATTTTTAAGGCAATAGTTGCTGCAACTTTAGGGGTAAAGTTGCCTAAAAAAATAGGACACTTGGCGTTCCAGGGTGTTTGTTTCACTGATACTTCACTGCTTTGTTTTAACTGGAGCAGTGTGTTATTCTTTATGGAACATGCGAACCAAAACAAACAAACAAACAAACAAACAAACAAACAAACAAACAAACAAACAAACAAACAAACAAAGAAACAAACATGGATTGCATCACAAAAAAAAAGTAGTTTTTGTTGTCTAAAAATTAACAACACCTTTTCCCCCAACCGCAACTTCCAACATCTTCTGTCAGTCATTTGTAGATCTGAGATTCCCGGGCTCGATACTGGACCGTGAGTCCTTAGCTCCCAAAGGTTGTTTCAACTTGGGTCCAAACAAAAAGTGGCCAACACAACGGGTACTTAGAGGTTCAGGATACTTAGTAACTGGTTATATGTAGGCTTATAACCCTAGGATTTGCGGACATATAACCCACGGAAATAGAGGTTATAACCCTGGTTTACTATCCACGTATCCTAAGTATCCTGAACCTCTAAGTAGGTCTTATGATACCAAAACATACCCCGTTGATGGCTTGCCCAGAAATCCGGTAAACTCACTCACCAGTTGAGGTAGTTTTATCCCCATCATTTACATACAGGGTTTGTAGCACCATCCCAATCCCAGGTGGTTGCAGATGGGAGTTCTGAACCATCAAGGAAGTACCAAAACACCCAGCTGGGCATTCTATTCTAAATCCTTAAGCTGAATGTTTCGACCACTTTGACCTCGGCGGGGAAGTTGGTCGCTATAAATTGCCCAGGTCACTCAGTAATGAGATATTTGACCCTATACAAAGTATACCTTTTTCCGGTTTGATTTTCTTTATCGTCCGAAGTTTTACCAGGTTTTTGGTAGTTGAAACCGATACATCTGGATACACCTTAGGAAGTTGGGTGAGAAACGCCGGAGTCATAGACGTGGAAAAGCTACCCTTGTGCAATCCTAACATGGCAACAACCTGGTGATTTTTCCAACCCACCATACCTAGTTTTACTACAGTCCTACTGTTGATGACAAAAGAAATCCCAAGGCCAATCACCTGGGATGTATGAATCCCTGTAAATAACGGGATAAAACTACCATATCAACTGGTTAGCCGGAGTTCTTTATCAACATCATGATTAAAGGTGTTGAAGCCCGAATATTCAATTGATTCAATGTTCCCAGGCAGAATGCTCCTTCAAAAATATTTCACAACAAATTTCCACTTCAGGGAAAACCTCTTTTCGTCCCACGTGGCTTCACATGGCCTTCACTTAGATCTTTGTCCTTTTGTTCCATGTAACAACAATACCACTTGGAAGGTTGAAGCCAAATTGAGGCCTCTCCAGGTGGTGTTAAGTTCATACCAAAGCAGTTACCCTCTGGTGAACTAACATACAATCTGGGCAAATTGGTATATTTCCTAAACCTGAATAAAGGGGATACTGGGGGGATTCCCTTAAGCTTACTAAACCACAATTTAAGGTGACCTCGGCTGAGGTCGTTATAATTTGCCCAGATACAATGGACAATGGAATATGCCCATAATTTAAGAGGAAATACATCTTCAATCCGGGTCCATTTTCCATTGCTATGTTAGATTACCGGAGTGTAATATCAAAACAGTTTGGGCAAGTTCCTCAGAAGGTTCACATGAAAAATTCCCAGTCAAAACTGCATGAAATCTTTTGTCAGAAACCAATCACCTTTTAATACTTGATGGATCACAAACCCTGTAAATAATGGGATATTTACCATATCAACTGGTGCAGGATTTCTTCCATCAACAGTATGGCTCCCTCCAGAAAGAACTTTTGGAAGCTTTTTTGCAGAGCATAGAAAGAACTTTTGGAGTAGGGTTTTTTTTCACTTCAGTTCCCCAATTTACTGGTTGGTGGTTGAACCACCCATCTGAAAAATATGCAAAAGTCGAAATGGGAATCTTCCCCAGGAAGGGGGTGAAAATAGAAAATATTTGAGTTGCCACCACCTGGTTTTATATAGGGGCCCCAAAACTCACTCCATTCATAACTGGTGACATATCCCCCTCCATCACCAGAATTCAGTTGTGGCACATGTCGTGCCATGGCTGCTGCTGCTGCTTCCTCACACAAGCGAATTTCATGAAGGTTTCCCATCCTGTTAGCCTAAATAACCATTGGTTTTAAACGGTTGGCTATTTGAATGATAAACCAACTGATAGAAATTACGAATCAAAAATGCTTGAAATTCATTATATTCATAAACCAACTGATAGAAATTACGAATCAAAAATGCTTGAAATTCATTGAATGATAAACCAACTGATAGCCTTTACTAATCAAAAATGCTTGAAAATCACCATTTTCCATCCATTCAAAAACTGGGGTTCTTTTGGGGATACCAGGCATAAATTGATTGATCCTGATTGATAGGTGATTAGTCTCAACCTAAAAAGGTTTGAACATCTGCTGCATAGAATTCTTGGAATATCTCCCTTACAAACCAATGGTTCTCTTCTCCAAAATCAAAAACAAAGCAGCAAGTTTGCATCTAAAAATATGGCCTAAAAATAGAAATGCAAAAAGTTGGTTGAAATCATATGAAGGATATGATTCAGTAGTGTAATCTCCCAAAATAAACCTAGAACCCAACTGACCTTTATCTTTTTCAACCCCCCCCCCAAAAAAAATGGGATCGAGTGATCCCAGGACTTTCCAAAGCGGCACAACTTCTCGGTGAGTTCACTATGTTTCATGGGAATTTGAGGGTACCCGTCCTTGGAGGATCATTCCATTTAGTAAGTCGTTAGGTTCACCCCCGTTTATAAGCCATTTATATAGTAAGTAGCGAGTAACCCCCATTTATAAGCCATCAAGTTCGGTCATTTGGAACAGGTCCCACGACCCGCTCCTTTTTGGGGACTTATCAACCATGCTTATGAACCCACTTACCAAATGGTCAGTGCCATCCTCCTTGCCACGAAATGAGGCCTTTTTAAAGGATGATGATTAACCACCAGGCCTTGCTAGAGATTTTTTAGATTCTCATGAGTTCCTTCGGGTGGATTCTTCCTAGTGGAAAATCTGCTTTCAAAACGTGCTCCAATCAAGGTGGGCCCCTACCAGTTATAAGTGGAGTTATAACCCCTATAAAGTAGGGTTATAACCCCAGTGAAACCCATTCATAAGACCATTTTATAGGCGTCATGACTCCACGTATAACTGGTTGGGATCCCAACCTTGATGGTTTCTGTTTTCCTGGGAGTTTCTAACTTCGCGTTTGTATGGATTCGTGAGCTCATCCTTCACCAAGCAAATCTAAGAATTTGAAATGTTGACATCCTTTGTATGGATGATATTCCCTTACCCATACTTGGTAGAACATGAAAAAACCCATTTAACCCATGGAAAACCACAAAGTTTCTCAACTACTTTTTTTGGATCAAGTTAAATCTGGGAATCTAAGCGTAACCTGCCAATGGGCAAGAACCCCTCCACTCCAAAGAAAAAATAAGGCCGTAATAAAGTCGGAATAAGATTTTGTTTTTAAGAAGGCCCAATAAAACCCTTTGAAATGCGTGGCGTAGTGGATGAAAAAAAACACGCAGGAATATTATATACCTGGTATTCAAGCGGTTCTTTTAACTGCCAATTGGGTGATTATGTACTACCTACTGTTGATGGTTCAGAAATCCCAAGGCCAACCACCTGGGATGGTGCTAAAACCTTACAAATAATGGGATAAAACTACCATATCAACTGGTGAGTGATCACCGGATTTCTGGTTGCCATCAACAGTATCACCCTTCACGTTCGAACCTGAGAAATCCATTGACCTCAGGTCATGTTAACCCCCACAACTCGATTGCGAAAAACCAAGCCCAAGCCACCATGGCAGCTGCGGGTTCGTTGACCTGTGTGACACGTGGTCCAAAAATGATGGTTTTCGATTAAACTCAAGCCATATCCGGTTGATGGTTCAGAAATCCCGTAAACTCACCAGTTGATATGGTAGCTTATTGCCGTTATGTACTCATTTACTCATCACTAGCCGCACTTTGATTCGGTTGAAGGGTCCAAAACACCATGAATTTCAAATGATCTTAAATAATGAGCCACAAAAAAAAACTCGTACTTTCCATTGAATCCTGGTTAGTTAAGAACAGGATCCTTATTTCATATTTTTTGAAATAATTCCCATTTGACTGGGCCGGGTAGTATTTCACCATCCGTTGAGGACGTTGAAAATTGTTGAACTTTTAGAAAAAGGTGGATTTCTTTTCTTAAAAAGTAAAGGGGGAACAAAAAAAACAAAAACATCAACCCCCTCAAAAAAAAAAATGTTTTGTTTTAAAAAAATGATTATGCTTTTTTCAAACATCCCAAAACACTTCCACAAAAATGAGGTTTCCTCATATTTTTGGCCGCTTTAGCATGAAATCCCTTGAACAAAAAAACATCCGGTCTCCCAAATTCTCAAGAAAAACCCAGTGCCTCATCGATACGCTCCGCCTGACCCCGGAGAAAATGGTCGCCGCTCCCCACGAAAAGGAGATTGATGGTTTGGAAAATGTATATCCTTTCAAAAATGGAGATTTGGGGTATCAATCTGGCCAAATTATAACATTTCACCAACCTGGATTTTCTTGAAATCACCCCTTTGGAAAAAGAATATTATGGGAGGCCAAACCTTCAAACCTTCGGGGGTGGAAGCTTCCAGTCGTAAGTTTTTCCGGGGGTGGTGTAATAGTGTTGGGATGTTGATGTGGAAACAATCCTCCCAGGATACTGGCTTGTGACAACTTGTGACCACCAGAAATCTTACATGTTTACTTGGAGGATCATCCCAGGACTTGTAAGTGGTCAATAACTATGGTGATAGTAAGTCCCGTACCAAATGGCCGAACTTCATGGCTTATCAATGCGGGGTACTAATCACTTTCGAGTCCTGGGATGCTCAACCCTTGTAACCCCCTTTTTTTGTTGGATCTTTGGGATCAAAATGGATTCCATCTTCCCTCCAGGGTTCGGGGTTGAAAATAACCCAAAAATCTTTGAGTCAAGCCAGCACAGGTCCCGTGTAACGTAATAAATTCAGCAACCTGGAAATGCACCCTGGAGGCCTGAGCCCATAATTTAACGCAGGGTTGGTTGCCCTTTTCCTACCCTACCATTTCGGACCTCATGCATCACCCAGCGCCACAGGTGTACTCGACCACCATTTCCAGGTCCTAAAACTCCTTCCACCTGCACAGGTCAGCAATGGCACGACCGTGCCAGTGGCCCACCGTGTTTTTTTGAATGGAGGACCTACTGTTGATGGAAAAAATCCGGCTAACTCACCAGTTGATATGGAGAATATCATAATATCTCATTTTTTACAAGGTTTCAGCACCATCCCAGGTGGTGGTTGGTTAGCCGGATTTCTGGTTGCCATCAACAAAAAAAACGGTTACCTTCAGAGGCTCAACATGACATTATGAATTGTTTCAACATGAGCTCTATAGGTTCCGCAATAAACCTTAAACTTACCTATCAAGTTGGCTATAATTGGACCTCAACATTGGGGTGTTTCCAAAAATAATGGTACCCCCAAATCATCCATCAAAAAATAGGGTTTTCCATTATTTTCACCATCCATTTTGGGGAAAACACCCCTATTTTTGGAAACACCTATTGATAGGGTTTTGATGGGGTTTGTGTATATATACTTGTTGACTTATTGGGTTTCTTTCAAACGCACGTTTGAGCGCAAATTGTCGAAACTCAAGATGTCCCACATGTTTACTTCATGAAGAATGTCCACTTTAAAATGATTGAGAAATCAAATCTGACAATTCAAAAAAAAGCTGTCCGTACTCCCTGAAACTAACATGACCCCTGAAAATAGGCCATCCCAAAAAGGAAACATCCCAAAAGGAAAGAATCGTATTCCAACCATCCATTTTCAGGTGCGATTTGTTAGTTTCAGGGAGGGTAGTTCTTGGGGGGAGAATCCAACATGTAATTGTTTGCTTCCGCAAGGTCCCCCGACAGAGAAGAAGCTTCTGGCTGATGGCAAACCCAACCTCAAGGGCATCAAACCAGGGTTTGCTAGACTTTAGCAAACAAAAAAACGCAGCTTCTGTTTCAACATCATATAGGAAAGTAGTCTTCCAACCAGCATTTTTCACGGGCTATGTTAAACTTCGGGAGGGTAATCATTAGAAAAATGAACCACCATCTCTTTATGACAACACCTTCACAACAAGGGGACAAATAAAAGAAGATGATTTAACAAGAAAAAACTGTTTTTGATCAGACTACCCTCCGGTAAACTAAGCTGGCAATAAAAAATCCATCTATTACAATACATCTTCAAATGGTGGATGTTCCATTGCTATGTTATTTTACCGGAGTGTACCATCTTCTTTTTTGTTGTCCCTTCTTGATGTTGAAAAGCCTCCATGGATTGATGCATTGAAGCCCTGTTCCAAAGCTGGAAAAAAAATGCCAAACGATGGGGCGAGCTCATGTGTTCCCCAAAGTCACCAGCTGTAAGTGACATGGCAGCCCCTATAAATGGCCGACAAATAAATGGCTTACCGTGGTGAAATAACCAAACTTATGCAGGGTTGAAGCCCCACTTAGAACTGGTAGGGGTCCATCTTGTCTGAATTTTCCTCATGCAGTGCCTTTGCTTCTACCAGTCTAGTGCCATAAAGCCGTGGCATTCATCACTTGTTACCCCTGAAAATGAAGATTTGGAACCCTAAAAATCACCCATTTGCCCCTTTGAAAATCATATTCCATCCACCTCCGTCTTCCAAATTTTGCAGGGCGTGTTGGTGTGTTGTGACCTGTGTTTCTGTTGGGTTTTTTCCAGAAATCTCCCTGGGACCCCCGGACTCACCCAAAAGCAATTTCAGTTTCTCATCTGAAACCTCAGGGCCACAGTTTTTTTGGCCGAAAAGTCAGCAGCACCAACATGGTGAATAACAATGTGAAACAACAGAATAACTAGTGAATAATAATAATCAACCAGGTTCTTCCCAGTGACCCATTTGGGAGTTTTATTCGTGACCTTGAAAAAAGGGTTGTTGGTGACCTCCATTTGGGGTATCAAAGGGTTACTTGGAAGAAGCTGGAAGATGAATCTCATATGAATTTGATATCATATAATAATGATCTATATCACCAGGTGTGAACACTTTATTCAAACAACTGTGGAAATTCTGCAAAAAATATATTCCAGTTGTTCCACCAACCTGGTGAAATTCGATCATTTAAAACAACAAATATTTCTACCGCTCCTCCCAGGGTGATAGTCAGAAATGTGTTGGTTGTTTAGTTTGGGATCCCTGATCCTCAAAATATAACTCTTGTTCGCCAACTCTCTTTTTTCACCTGTTTTGGAACAAAGGTGCTTCCCTATACCTCTTCTTCCTAACCTGTTTCTTTTGACTACTTTTTTTCCGACGTGTTTTACTCCCAAACAAAAATAAACTAGACTCCCTAGACCTAACCAATCGCCCTTGAAAGATGTTTCTTGGAAAATGATTCATTTCCTTTTTGGGGCAAAAGTAAAGTCGCTGTTAGTTTCAGGGCCCAGCTGCCCGGCTACAAAAACCCCCACCCTTTCCGCCCTTTTTCCCACACACCCTCTGAGATCTTCACTACCTCTGGGGCAGGAGCCCAGCCACATAAAGGCTCACTATCGAGGCCTGGCAAACTTCCACACATCTCCCCAAACCGGTGAATGTCCTGAACTCCCAAAACCAGAGATCAAAGGACCACCAACAATTCCTCCCAAGGAACGGTTCGTCCATATCCCAAAGAAAAATCATCGACTCAAAAAGTCACAAGGGGGAGGGGATATGTTAGAGTAGTGAGGAGGGTCATTTTCGGGAGTAAATAAAACACCACCAAACAACTCCCAAAGGAAAAAAATGGAAAAAACAAATCAAGTGCCCATAACTCCACTCAATAACGGTAAGAAAAAAGAACAAAAAAAACATGTATCTTCAGCCATTGCGAGGGGTTACAACATAACCCCCATTTAGAACTCGTTTTTGGGGCCCATCTTGTTGGCGAAGTTTGACACCGAGCCTTGCTCCTAAAAAATTCCCATCCATTCCCCAAAAGGAAAGGGACAGAACTCCGATGATTCTTCCTAGATGCTGTGGTTAGGATCGGATCCTGACCAGTTTGCTAAAACCAACTCACTTGCCCTCATTCGAGTGAGCATCCTAGGTGTTTGAGAGGGAGTTTTTGCCCCTTTGTGGCATGTCTGGGAATTGCTGTTTGATCCATCAGTTCCCAATTTCAGCGGGGCTGATTTTGGAAACTCAGTGGACTTTTTTGAAACCAAGTCAGCCATCTCTGTATCTCTTTCATCTGGAGCTGAAAAATTCATGTCGGTCCCCTGTGACTCATAGAACAACGAAAGCTGCGCCATGTTTTTTTTCTGCACCAAGCCATATCCCTTGGAAGACCATGATGAATACTAAGCTTAGTGGACCATGTCACCAATTACAAATGGCAGTGAAATAACTCCTGTATTTTCGACCATCTATTAAGGGGCCCCATTACTCCAACTGGCAGTTTCGGGAAGGGCACACCACCTTTTGGTTCCTGTCCAACCTCCTTCTTTGGAAGCCTCAAACCGAAGGGAAAAGTTGCCAAAGACACACACCCTTCCCTTGGCATCCTGCTGAATCTTCTCCATAAGCTCAGGGCACATGGTGATGTTCGCCAGAGAGGTGCAGTTTTCAAACGCAAAGCGCGAAATGTGGGGCACAGATTCACCCAAATAGACACTCGCCAAAGAGGTACACCGTGCAAAGGCACCCGCCCCAATATACTCTACGCCGTTACCCAAGGTGATACTCGTCAGAGAGGTGCAGTCTGCGAAGGCCCACTCCCTAATGTGAGTCACCGACTCGCCCAAAGTGATGCTCGTTAGAGAGGTGCAACCGTGAAAGGCCCACTCCCCAATGTGAGTCACAGACTTACCCACAGTGATGCTCGCCGCTCGCCAGAGAGCTGCAGCCTTGAAAGGTACCCTCCCCAATGTGAGTCAGAGACTCACCAAAGGTGATGAACGCGAGAGAGGTGCACTTTTCAAACGCACAGCGCGAAATCTGAGTCACAGACTCACCTAGGATGATGCTCGCCAGACAGGTGCACCCGTGAAAGGCACAGTTCCCAATGTGAATCACAGAGTCACCCAAAGTAACGCTCGCCAAAGAGGTGCAGTGTGAAAAGGCATAGTCCCCAATGTGAGTCACCGACTCAGTGATGGTGACTGAAACTAGGTTCTGGCAGGAATCGAAGGCAGAGCGAGAAATTGTTGTGCAATTTGAGGGAATATTCAGGTGAAAAAATCCCAGTGCATGGACATCATCTTTTGTTGAAGCTTCCGCTTCATTTCTCCTGTAGATGACAGTTGTTGGTGCTTCAGCCTCGA
Organism: Breviolum minutum Mf 1.05b.01; assembly: GCA_000507305.1. NCBI lineage: Eukaryota > Dinophyceae > Suessiales > Symbiodiniaceae > Breviolum > Breviolum minutum. The sequence goes on from DF239785.1 coordinate 93,623, forward strand.
GCAGCCCTGTTGCACCCAGTGTCTGACCATCTTCCATCTCCATGATTGAACTTTTGCGAAGCAGCTCTACTCTGAGAAGTTTGCGCTCTATTGGATCTTCCGCTCTTAGGTGCTTGTCTAGGAGCATGGTCTTCAGCTCCCCAAGAGTGGTTTCCATCATAGCCTCAAGGGTCATGACACCACCATGTAAGGTTTTGAATTCAACTTCACAAGACATGGCTGCAAAGGACACAAACGCTAACGCGACCTGGTTTTTTTGTACTCCAGATTGAGAATTCTCTAAGACAATGACCTGTAAGTCAGACTGATCAAATTGAGATGATGAGTTGTGGGATGATGAATTGGGATGCCACTGGGAGCATGTTGGCTGGTGTCATGTTTTTTGGCCTTTTTCAAGGAAGCCACCCACACCCCAAGCACCATGAATTTAAGGGCTGATTCTTGTGCAAACCTTTGGGAGTTTTGACACATTGGAGGATGAATTGAAAACACCAACGTCTCGGAGATACACCCCCGAAAACTAGCTTTTCCCCTAGAAAGGGACCATTTCATAAGGAAGGTAGTCTTCCAACCACTATTTGTCAGGGGGCATTTGTGAGTTCTTGGGGGAGGACTTTTTTTGTTGTTCAAACTTTCAAACTTTAAACAATGTTGATGTTCTTCCTCCAATGAAATTTTCAGCTAGAGAATGGATCACAAACTTGGGTCATTATTGAAAAATCCATGGCATTCTGCTCGAGCAAATCACTTACAAAAAACTGTTGATGGAAGAAATCCGGATAACCACCTGTAAATAATGGGATAAACTACCAACCTCAACTGGTTAGCCGGATTTCTGAACCATCAACCGTAGCATGCGTGTGCTGCTTGTTAGAAGATCCCTCCAAAGTCAAAGAGTCATGTTCCAATTACACAGCTGCCACCGTGGGACGAAGACGACTCAATTTGAGAACATCCGAATAAACCAGATATGGCCAGCTACTGTGGATGGAAGAAGTCCTGCACCAGTTAAGATATATAAAAACCTATAAAAACTGGGATAAAACTGCCATATCAACTGGTTAGCCGGATTTCTGAACCATGAACAGTAGCTTCCAAAATGGTTGACCACTCAAAATTTGTGGTTGAAAGTTGTAAGTGTCCAGAAAAAATGGCTGGTTCCAAACAGCCGCTCCCGTAGCCGACTTGAGCCAGGCCAGGCAGTCATATCTTGAGGTGCAAAATAGGCCAAAATCAGAATCTACTACTCCCAAAGTATGACCATCACTCCGGCTTAGAGTGGTCAAAACATATGGCCATCACCCACCAACACGAGGTAAAGCTTAGGTTACTACAGAAATTTTTATTTAAAAAAAGTACCCTCTTCAACAAGTGCCAAGTTATTTTTGTTGATGGGTTTCTATGACTTTCCCTGGGAAGTACTGAAAAAACATCTTGTCCTGATTTCTCCCCCAAGTCGGGTGCGGTGGGAAGTGTCCCTGGCTGGAAACTGGAAACTTCAACTCACCACCCTTCCAGCCTCCGCATGATTCATGACAATATTTTGCAGTTGTTACCCTCCCTGAAACCTAACAGCAAGTTTGCACCTGAAAATGTTCGGGACCCCCTGGAAGTTTGGAGATTCATATTGAAAAACCCACCATTTTTAGTGGAATATGCTAGTTTTAGGGAGTGTAAGGATTTTTGATGCCCCAAGATAGTCAAACTTCATCGCTGCCTCTCAACCAGTGGCGTTTTGTTTGTATGTATGTACAGTACATGATACAATATGTTTGTGCATTCATCCCCAATTACATTGAAAATGTCCAAATGTCAATTCTTGCAACAGTTTTACCTCTTGCAAAATACAAAAACCCCAATTCTATATATTCTATGAAACTTCGGATATGGTCATATATCAAAACATCATCATACTCCGTTAAAGAAAAAAAATACACACACACACACATCCACTTTCTCCGACCGATTTCACCCAAAAGTCCCTCTTTACCCACGAAATTTCACCCGATCTCTCGGCCCCCTTTGACCGTTTCGCCTGGTAATCCCGGACCCGTTTCTTTCCGTAAGGAGGGCAATTGGAACTCGATTCTATGCACCACCTCGGCTGCCCCCCCCGGACCCGAAAACGGTAACCGATTCACGCAACGCCGTGTTGCCGTGTTTCGGTTCGGGTTTCGGCCCATCTGGAGAATGGCGGTGGCACCACAACTCCCATGAGTCTTAGGTGAAAAAAATCCATGGCCAAATCGGCCCCCAAAATCGCCACGGAAGAACTTGGGAGTGCAGAATCGCCATCGATCCTTTCACCATTGTCTGGTTGGTGGTTGAACCAACCCCTTTGAAAAATATGCTCGTCAAATTGGGTTCATCTTCCCCAAAGTTCGGGGTGAAATTAAAAAATATTTGAAACCACCACCTAGTTGTGTATTTGTTTCTTTGTTTTTTTTGAATTCATTGAAGCTTCCTTCCTATTCAGACATTTCAGTCCTATATATATATATATAGCTCAACCGAAAAGTGTTACCAAAAACTCCCTTG
>DF239785.1:96165-128496 GCA_000507305.1 Breviolum minutum Mf 1.05b.01
CTAGTCCTACTATATATATATATAGCTCACCGAAAAGTGTTCCAAAAAATCCCCTGTTTTTCACCCTCCCAAAAACCACAAATTCATTTCACCCCAACAAGAAAAACACGTCACCTAAAGCAACCATCACCTCCACAAAGCTGTTGAAATATCTAAGCCATAAGACATCACCCCACCACCCCATACCATACCATACCCCCCCAACTTAAAACAAAAAAAATGACCTACAAAGAAATTCCAGGTTACCAAAAAATCCGGTTCCAAGACTTGCAGTTGTTTTTAGCACCGACCTAAACCGAAATTTTCCCCGCCAACACCTCACCACCAACATCTGGGGGCAGCAATTCTTCCACCCCCCAGACTTACTTGGATGTCCCGGAAAGGAAGTTAGGATCAAAGGTTAGGATCAGTGGGTTAGTAGACCCCTCATTAATCCCCCGTTTATAAGTAGGTGAAACAACCCATCTAGTTGGTGATTGAACCAACACATCTGAAAAAAATATGCGCAAGTCAAATTGGATTCCAATTTTTACAGGGATCGGGTTGAAAATTGAAAAAACTTTGAGTTGCCACCACCTAACTACCCAATAACTGGCTAGCAAAACCCCATATATATACAACCATGAACTGTAAGAATCCCTTAATAAGGCCTTAATTGATGGTGATCAATGATCCTAACCATTGATCCGATCACCATTGATCCTATTTTTAACCCTTTCCTCGGAACCTCCAAACCCGTCGACCCGACCCGACGATCCTCAGGCCCTGGGCTTCCCAAACATAGCGAGTTCTTAGCCCAGGGTAGGAGCTCGAAAGCGCCTCGAAGGTATCTGCATCCTCCAGAAATGTTCCAACCTACCCGGGACGATGCGAGTCCGGACCGAGTCACGTCGAGTCGAAGAAAACGGAAGAAAAACCTAAAGGAGTTATCCCCTGAAGTTTAACAGCTTGCCCCTGGAAAATGATGGTTGGGAAGACGACTTTCCTATTGGGAAGGTCACTTTTCAGGGGCGAACTGTTAAACTTCGGGAGGGTGTGGTGATCAAATCATTGACTACTTGGAGGATCGGGCCCCATGACTTGGTTCAGTGGTTAGTAACCATGTTTTTTTTGCAAGTCCCCACCCAATTCCTGGGGTTGTGGGACCCCTTCCAAACGGCCTTTTCATGGCTTATACACGGGGGTGATCCTAACTACTTGCGATACCTGGGATGATCCTCCAAGTATATGATTTGTTGCTTCAAATTTGCCCATTGGTTGGTGGTTGAACCAACCCATATGAAAAATATCCTCGTCAAATTGGGAATCCATCCTTATTTCAAGGAGATCCAGGTTGGAGAAATACTATCATTATCATTTTTTCCATCCATATTACCGTATTACCCTTCCTGAAACTAACAGCTAAAGCCCCTAAAAATGGTGCTTTCGAATAGGAATCTCCTTTTGGGTGGGTCTATTTTCAGGGGCTTTTGCTGTTAGTTTCAGGGAAGGTAAATTTGTGGTTGGTTTTAATTCCCATCACGGATCCATGGGAATGATGTATTTGCCTACATGAATGGTTGATTTGTATGGTGAATTAGTAGGTAAATATACCAGTCCCATGGATCCTTTGGGTTTTGTTGAGGGATTAAAAGACAAAACGGGGAGCCGAAATACTAGAACTTCTAAGGGGAGGGGGAACGGGTAGTGTGGACTTCGGTCAAAGAGGAGTGGTGGGAATGAAGTTGAAGCATTTTGAAGGATTTTTATACCATAACCATGTCAAAAATGTGTGAACAAGGGAGAAATCCAGGATTTTTGTTTCACTACACCACCCATCTTCAAGTTGGTAATGTGTGAATATCCCATGATTTTTGTTTGTCACATTCAAGGTTTTCATACATCTCAACTAAGGAGTGACAGAGTGATGATTGCGACACAAAATTGGCACATCAATAGTATAATCATACCATGGGCCCCCAAAACCTACATTTTTAGAGGTTTTTTATGGTAAATAACCTTCATTTTTCATGATTTTGGGGGCTCATGGTATCCATCAAAATTGAATGGGACCGAATCCCAACGGACCTGACCCCTAAGTAAGTTGCCTGCGATCGAGCTACTAGATACTCAGGTTTTTTCTGGGTCCGTTTTTTCGTGGGTCCGACCGTTGGATGATTTCTTTCCGAATATATCTCCAGAAAATGTGCTGCTCATATCTTCACCAACTCAAGTTGAAATCTCAGGTCTATGATGAGTTCGCCCTTCACCTTTTACTACCTTTGACTAACCCTGCTGTTTGGGTTTTGTTCGAGTTTCTGGCCTTGTGTTTTTGTGGAGCTGCTGGTCCTATATATTACTATTGTGATGGCAACCAGAAACTCACCAGTTACCATGGGAACCCAAAACCTTTAGGGGTTATAACCCATATTTTGGGGTGTAAAACCTTCATTTTTCATGGTTTTGGGGTCCAAGGGTAAGGTTAATCATCAAAATCCCATGATTTACAACGGCTTTTAGCACCATTCAATCCAACCGAACCGGTGGTGATTAAAGCTCGAGGGGAATTTTCTGGGTTGAAACCATCAAGTTGAAACACCCAAAGGTTTCCTTGACTCGAAAAGCCCGCCTCGAAGTATGTCTCTGCGTTGCCTCAAGGTCCATCGGTCACGGTCCAACAAGTTACGTTTCGTTACGTGGTTACGTGCCAGTAAGCGAGGCACTTCTTAAGCGCGGGGTTGAACACAAACAAAACACCAGCAATCCACCAGCTCTCAAGGATGTTTTACCAGCATATGCAACAAGATATAAGACCTGTAAATATCAACTAATCCCCATTAATGCATCATGAATCATGGTGTTGATGGTTCGGAAATCGGGCGAGCACCACCTGGAATGGTGCTAAAACCCTATGAATACTGAATACTGGGATATCTCCGACTGAAACCATCAACAGTACCTTTGGGTGTGGCTGCCATTAACAATGACCACCAAGATTACACCCTGGAAGATTAACATGGAACCTGCAAATCATGCATTTAGAAAGGAAAATGATCTTCCAAACCTCCATGATTATGTTCCAGCCGTTAATCTTCAGGGGTGTATTGCATGGTTTTTTCTGTGGGTCCTTTTTTTGAACCTCCATTTGCAACGAAAAATGCAATCCTGGCAATCAACGACGTTTCAAACGAGCTGGTAGAAAGAACCACTGAAATTGCACACATTTGGATCGTGGTTTTCCTACAAATCTTCAACACATCGCGATTTTTTTTACAGCAAAAATCCTGTCAAAATTGACATACCTCTTTTGCAAGTTTAGTCCATTTTGGAGCCCAAAAGACGGCTTTTGAGACGGCAAAAGATCATGTTGTTTGTTGAAGTCCGTGGAGAGGAGAAATGGAAAGTATGTATACATCATTTTATGTTTCAAACCTGGAATACATGGAAAGTATTTCATACTGTTAATGGCTGAAATCTTGCACCATCTGAGATGTATGAAACCCTGTAGGCAATGGTATATTTACCATATGAACTGGTTAGCCGGATTTCTGAACCATCAACAGTATGTATGAATGTTTATACTTTTAAAAAATATGTGCACTTGTATATTTATGTATGTGTACTGTACATGTATATATATATATATATTGTTAAGACTATTTATCACATCGCACCTGCCAATCTCTTCCCAAATTTTGAGGACTCAACGCTGCTGGCCAACACTTTGCGCATTGGTCAAGGCGGCTTGGAAAATGTTGGCGGCTGTCGCGGACTCAGCGGAAGGCGCCGGTGGCCATCAGATGATGAGGGTGGAATTTTTGGGAGGGGAAAGTTACCCTTCACTATCTGCTGCTTTTTCTGTGGAGAGGGCAGGATGCAACATAGACTCATATCTTTTTACCCCTCCCTGAAACTAACAGCAAGTTTGCACCTGAAAATGGATGCTTGGAATACGATCCTTTCCTTTTAAGGCAAAAAGCGTATCTTTTGGGTGGAAATTGGAGGTTTCTCGTGAAAAATGAAATAGTGTATATTTTCGGTCAAAATTCATTCAGATCTTTGATTTCTTCCAACATGAAACCCTAGAAATGGACTACCATTCTCACTGGCAATTGTGTTGTGGTTTTTGTCGTCTATTTGCTCGCACTGATCGAACAGAACTTTTGGATGTCGAATATGTTCAATGAAAAACGATGAAAGTTGTCTCCCTCAAAAACAAGAGTCCTTCTCAAACGGCTGAAAATCTTATTAGTTAAGAATCACTTTCTTCGATTTCTCGACCTTCTTGTGAATCATCAGGTGTTGGTCGTAGCTTCACCGTCATTTAAAAAAAAAAATCAACCGAGAGACCCTTCAACTAACAAATGGAGAACCGTCATCGCCTTTCATGTCCTGAAAATTCACCTAAAACCTTTGAACTTGCCGACGCCGTTTCGCATCCATACGTCCCAAGCGTTTTCTCTCAAAAATATGTCGTTTTCCATGGAGACATGGCGATTTTTTGTGGCATCTGCTGTTGCTGTTGGGATTGTCTGGGGACAATTTTCTAAAAGCCAAGCAATACACTTGGAAAACAAGTTGTGATTATTTTCCATCACCTCACTCAACCAAATCCCCCCAAAAAATAGCAGTAGCTATTTCTAAACTTCTCAGGATTTTGTAAAAATTCAGGGTCTCGAAAACTTTTGTTTCAAATACATTGCTTGTTTCACAGAAAAACTTCCACAAGTCCGAAGTCCCTCAAAAACCCTCGATTTTCGAGTTGCAAAAACCCAACCAGAAGCCACGTGAGCGCTTTTTCCAATGATCGACAGACTTTCCCAAAGGTGGGTCGACACTTTTCGGAGGGATGCCCTTTCCAAAGGTGGCTATGTACAAATTTGGCCTTTCGCCGATTCGCCTCACACATGTGCCGCTTTTAAAGCGCCAACTGGCCCATTCAAAAGCCGGGGGCTCGGTGTGGGATTTGGCATTTTTTTCTTGGGGAATTTGGCTACGCATTGATTGGCCCCAACGGCCTGGCACAACGAAAAAAAACCTGTCGCAGTCCCGCATCGAATTTTGCCAAACAACTCCTGCAAGATGGGCGGATTTACCAGTTATCAAGTTGGGGTAAGTTATAACTCCACTTCTACCTGGTAGGGCCTGGTAGGGGCCCATATTGTGGAGCCAAACCACACACAACGACACACCGCGTCATCTCGCCAGTGCCATCGCACGTTGTCGTTCAGCCTCCTGAGATATCACGGCCCCAAAAAAAAAACATGGGAGTGAATAGATGTCGTTACATGTCTTATTTCCATTACTTTACAAAAAACATGATGTACTCAGTATTCTGGGTGAATTTCCATCATATTTCACTACTACCTACCGGCTTGACGCTCATCTTCTCGTTTTTTGGAGCAACCAATGTATAGCTAATATTTCTAAGATCCTGCCAACAGACAATGGAGGAATTACCCCACCCTGTCATAGGTAAAGATCTCTTTGAGAGTGATCTAAAAAATATACTGCAACGGACTGATGGTAGTACACCACTGAAAATTAACATGGAACCTAAACATCACCCATTTGAGAAGGCAAATCATCTTCCAAATCTCCATTATTATTAACTACTATTGTGTTCCATGTCAATTTTCCAGGGTGTATCACATGAGATGTTCCCCCCCCATCTTCAGCATCTCGTGCCCTGTCCTCGCGCACCTGCCGTTGCCGTCGCAACTGCATCAGCTCCTGAGTTTGGCTCCGGAGGGAAACTTGAGCTACGAAAAAAAAAAAAACTGCCTTACCCTCTGGCAAACTAACATAGCTGGCTGGATTATCCCCATTTTCAATAGGAAATACATCTTCAAGGGGTCCATTTTCCATTGCTAAGTTGGTTTACCGGAGCGTACTTTCCATTGAATCCTGGTTGTGAAGAGGGCCCTTTTTTGATTTTCCTCACTTGAAATTGTTTGAGGATGATTCTGTAGGGGAAGTGTTTTTTTTAACCCCTGTAAATTGTGGTTGAAATACCTTTAAGCTATATCTATTGATACAACCCCGTAACAAACCCACGCAAATAAGAATGATTATACTTAGACGTGCTTGCTTTTACGATGATTGAAAAGCCGCAAAAAGAAGTCCCTTACTGCTGACCATTCCCCTATTTTTGTGCAAAAAAATTGGGGTCCCGATGCTGACGTTTGACATCGTGTTGTTTGTGTCCTGCTCTTTGTCATCCTTGTCTTTCTTCTCTTTCCTTGAAGAACCATGGATTCTGCAAACGGTCTGAGAGAAGATATGAGATAAGAACACAAAAGTCTACATCGACTTAAACAAAATACGAAAAATTGGTGAGAGACAATCAGGAACAACAAGAAAGCGCCATGTTTTCTATTGCAGTTGGGACAAGAAGCTTGCTCTTCTTCTTATTCTTCTTCTCCTTTTTGTCCTGCGGAGTGAAACGAAAGTCGGCAACCTGAGGTGGCTTGTGGTACGAACACACATCCAACACCCTTGACTCTTCAAGCCGTCCTTGTCTTTCAGCCGCTTTGGGTGCTGAAATGACTCATCTGATATGGACCTCAGTGAATCGTCCAAGATGCAGAAAAAACAATCACAAAAGCCATCAAAAATCCAGAAATCAATCATGTCCATATCTTCTAAAAAAAAAAATCCCCCTCATTTTCACCATGTGTGTCCTAAATAAGTTCAATAAAAATCAACCAAAAAAATGGAAAAGGATCGATGGTGGCCTTGAAGCTGCATTTTTTATCATCACGACTCACTACCCCTCCAGTAAAACGATCCACATGGCTTTGTATCTTCAAAATGGTAGATTTTCCAGCCAGCTATGTGAGTTTACCTGAAATGTTATCTGTTTTTTTCCTCCTTGTTTTTGAAGGGAAAAGTTTAACAAATATTCAGTCTGGACCAGCTTATTAACCTCTGGAAACCCTGTAAGTCTGCGGAACCAGCATGTGACTCACAGTGTCCCCCCCGGGGTCATCAGATCGAAGCCGGCAGAAAGGCAGACAAGAAATTAACTTAAAATCCTGCCCCATATTGAATAAGGAGATGCAGAAATGAGGTATTAAATGTGTATATATATATATATATAGTTTCATTCCTGCTTCATGTTTCCACCCTTTTGCTATGTTTTCACATCACCAGAGTCTTTTTGCTTGAAGGTTTGCCAATCGCTGGATTTCAGTGAAACCAAGCAGCTGAGGTTCGTTCGCGTCTTGCGTATCCTCCGTGGCAACCAGAGACTTCGTTTTGACCTCAAGGACCAACTGGCCATGTTTCCTGCGTGGCGTGGCGTGGTGCGCCAACTGGTTGTTTGGATGGTCATCCTAACCTACCAAGATGGGGATCACCAAAAACCGGCTATAAACGGGATGAGTTTTGGGGGCCCAAAACTGTAAATGGCCGAAAAATCGATGGGTTTTCCTGGGGTGAAAAAAAAACGACTTATAGGGTCCCCATGACTCTACTTATATATACATGGCTACAGGGTCCATCTTGGAGCCTAAGTTGCTTGGTATTTGGGGAAGTTGGAAGCTATTGGGCCTTGCAGTGGGGCTCTTGGATCATCCATGCCAGTCCCATGCCAGTCCTTTTCCACTTTCTTTTTACATCATCTTTCTTTTCCTGTCCAATGTCATCTTCCCATGAATCGAGAAAGCTACACCAGCATTGCAAAAAAAGGGGGAAACATCTAATTATGTTTATACAAGGTGTGTTTTCCTTTTTTTAAACCAAACAAAATCCAAAAAATGTATATACCCCTGAAACAAGAAAACTGTTGTTTTTACAAAAATATATACACCCCAAAAAGAAACTCCAACAGGAAAACGACCATCTCTTCAAATTTCCCCACTTCACTCACCCTACCAGTCGTCACACAATAGGCTTCGCCGATCCCAACACACCGGGATCGAAGGAAGGTGAGGATTGAAAAATCCAAGTTTCTGTTGGGACCCTCGACCCGGACCCGACCCCTGGCCCTAGAGATTCATCCATTCATCAATCTGTTCAAACTCATCCAATTTTCATCAAAATCATCAGAAATTCATCAAGAGTCTTGAGGATTTTTGTTGGGTTTCCCCAAAAAAAAATCTGCAACTCAGAAACCTCATCACCTCCGACTTGGACCGCATCTTGAACCTTGACAAGAAGCAGGCCAAGGCCACCATTGAAAAAGTGACCAGGGCCAGGGGGGTCACTTTTTTCATGATGCTGGCTGCTTAATAGGATTTCCCGTACCCCGAAGTTTAACATAGCCACAAAAAAATGGTGGTTGGAAGACTACTTTCCTATAAAAATGGTAACTTTTCAGAGGCGAACTGTTAAACTTCGGGAGGGTAATGGGATATAATAAACCCTATAACAAAGGGTAGTATAATTCCCTACATACTGTTGATGGTTCTCAGAAATCCGGCTAATTAACCAGTTGAGGGAGGTTGGTAGTTTATCCCTTTATGTACGAAGGGTTTCATATATCCGAGGTGGTTGTTGGGGATTTCTGAAACATCAACAGTACCAACCTCAACAATACATTGTTATAAGGGAAATTCCCTCAAATTTTAGCGTACATGTGAATTGTTTGATTCCCACAAAATGGGTAATATTAATGATCCCTGACCAATGATTTGGGGTTCCGGGAGAAAAAAAACTATCCGTGCTACACATAAAAAGTTGCAGTTGTGTTTTTGTTTGCGAAAATCCGAACCATCCAGAAAATAAAACGTTTCCACACAGAATATTGGGAAGGCGGGATGTTTCCAAAAAAGGGAGGTTTTGGGAAAAAAATAGAAAAATCGGACCATCAGAATATCATCCCCCGGCTTTATAAAATTTGACTAAGATCCAAGGCGATGAAAAAAACAAAAACAAAAAACAACCAACAAAGGTCTTCCGCGGGAAACTCCCAGAAGTGGATGCAAGAGAAGTGAATCTGGTTGGTGGTTTCAACCCCTTTGAAAAAAATATGAGTCAAAATGGGAATCTTCCGCAAATAGGGGTGAAAATAAAAAATATGTGAAACCACCACCTAGTGAATTGTTGAAGAGAAACTCGGCACTTTGGGATATGTAAAATGTCAAAAACCCCTCTAACATAGTGAGATACACTTCTACCCTGAAAGTGTGCGAATCGCGGGTGATTTCTCAACAGAATTCGACCAGTCCAGATGTTTGCAGATTTCTAGTCCACTGACACTACACCACTAAACATAATATGTGCATTCATGATTTTTAAAAAAAAAAACGGCTGGGTTTCTCCGGTGGGGACACCTTCGGTTTTGGATGTCACAGGTTTCCCAGCACGACTTGACAAGCCGACTCACCGACGGTCACTCGGTCACCTTCAGATACCAAGGAAGTTCTTGCTGAAGAACTTCATCGAATTCCGACAGAGGTCGTTTCTTCGACTTTTCCTCGGGACGTTGCGAACTGCCAAAGAAATGGAAAAGACCTGAAAATCTTAGAACGGGTCACGTTCCAGGGGAACATTTGACTCTCAACAACGGATGATTGCATTTTTAGCAGGGAATACCTATGAACCTGTATATGCGACTGTGACTGGGTGGGGGGTAGATCCAATATCATATATGTATATACATATTATTATGTATTGTTTGTTTGCTTAAGTTGTCATACATGGCATCATACAAATTGCAAAATAGTGGTCAGAACAAGAAGAGAAGACTTCTGAAACTGAGAAACTCTGAAAAAAATAGCCGCAGTTTGAGAAACCGGGACCCTTCCTTCAACCAAAAATGAAAGCTACCTACCAGCTCATTGGTCTTTCCACAAAAAATGTCCAGGAACCCGCACACAATTTACGGACATTTTACGGACAATGAGCTGGTATTTACGGACAAGCCCAGCTATTTACGGACAAGCCCAGCTTGAATGAAAAAAAAATCGATGAAAACCTGGGTGGTTTTCCCTGCGGCGAGCAAAATAAGAAACTCAAAACTTAAAAAAAGGAATAAAGTCTCAAAAAGTGGTGGGGATATACGTGCTTGGAGGGTATATGGAGTGTGTGTATATATATATATATACATATACCATGTGTGTATTTAAACATTTACAATATATACAGTAGAATCATACAACCAATTTATAACCCTTGGTTGTCCGAACCCAATGTGTTTGTCCAAACCCCTCATCCTTCAACCGGAGAGTCTGCCAAAGTGTTGTTGGTCTCTTGATATCTCAGCAGTTTGCCATGCCTTGGTTATTTTTTCTCATGTTTTATTCCCCAAAACTCCAGACATCATGATGTTGATCAAGCAACTCAATAAAAAAAACATCAAGGCAATTTGAAATTCAGTCAGTGCATCAAAAATTTCAAGAAAAAAACGATAACAGTAACAAAGGTATAAACACATTAAAACAACTTTTGCACATCCCCACATGTGTTTTTCCTTCAAAATCGACCTACTTTTCTCGTTGTTTTTTGGGGAACCTTTTTTTGGTGGCTTCCAAAGTGCCACAAGTTACGCTTCCTTCTGTCGTTGTACTTCCAACTCGGCGCCTTCGAACCTGGGGGAAAAAAATCCAAGGTGGGAGGGTTCCCCCCTAAGAATCACAACCTGAGCTACATACTTTAGGGATCCTTATGTAGGGATCCTTATAATGGTTTATTATAATCCCTATATAACTGGGTAGTATAATCAGCTGGTGAAAAATATGGTTTTCCAGTATTTTCACCATCCATTTTGGGGGTTTTCCCCCTATTTTTTGGTTCAACACCCTTTTGGGGATTAATGGGGATGGTTAGATGAATCAACTCATGGCTGATTGGTGGTTTGGGAACCACTATTATCAACGAAAATCCCATAGAATCCATAAATCAACTAATGGTTAATTGTTGGTTTGGGACTTGGTGGTTTGGGATTCGAATCGGGATACCCCCTAAGAATCACAACCCCTTTAAATGTTCGGGGATCCGATCGGAATCCAAACCACCAAACGCCCCAAACCACCAATTAACCATTATAGTTGAATGAACATAAAAGGAAAAAATGGAAGATGGGCCCCCGAGCCCATCGTTATAAATGGACTTCTAATGTATAATCCCTATAAGTAGGGTTGTTTTTTTTTAACCCCAGTGAAACCCACATATCTTCGGCCATTTATAGGGGCTACTTGGAGGTTCAGGATACTTAGTAAGTGGAACTAGGGTTATAAACCTACATATAACCAGTTAGATACTAAGTATCCTGAACCTCTAAGTATACCTTTATAACCCAAGTTTATAACTGGATCCGGGGCCCACCTTGGAGCACCCTTGAACTTTCACCACATCTCTTCGTTTTGTGTGTGTGACATGTGCGGTAGGGATAGGTTTTTTTGGGAAGCCGTATATACGTACATAACATTCATATTTAGCATACATCAGGGTGACCTTTTATACATCCTGGAGATGCATAGCTGCAAAAAAAAATCAGGTGAAAGGTGTCTTCAGGTAACAAAAAAAACACATCAGAAATAGCACTCGTGGTGAACAACAAGAACCTTAATGAACCTGGAACCCAAATGACCCTTGTTTTGATTGGAAGTTCGGCCTTGTTTTGGGAGGTTGACCTTCAAAACTAGAGGTCATTTGGGGTTCCAGGAAGATACTACTGTTTAAGTTGATCTGTCCATAAAAAAGAAATCCGCTTTATCACCCCCTTTGAACAACTTGGTCGAATTTTGTGTGTTTTTTCCCACTAGATTCAATCCCCGCGACGTCTTTCCAAAAGGTTGACGCAAAATCATCAGTGACGAAAAACAGCTTCGTTGCTGGTTTTTCACCAACCCATTTGAAAAATATCTAACCGTGAAATTGGATCATTTCCCCAGTATATAGGGGTGAGAATAACGAACTATTCCTGATGGCCATTGGCTTATAGAAGAAGATCTGTAGCAACCAAGTGGCAAATTGATATGTGGTCCACTGCCCAGGCCTTCTTTGCCCCAGTAGCCCTGGCAATTTTCTCAAACTTTCAAAATTTGGATCCAATATGCGATATGAGTAGCCAAAACACAGCAGCACACGCCTCATTCACAAAAAAAAAATACGCAACATATGCTTCATTTGATCTCTCCTTCTGTAGAAAGACACACAAATTTGAGACCTGTTTTGCACTTCACTGTCTAAATTCCCAATAAAAAATCTCTACTGCAAAGTTCTTGGTCTGCTAAGTTCTTTTGGCCTCCACTTTCGCACTTTGTAGGCTGGATTTCAAGTGGCTCTCAGCCCTCTTGAGATTCGATTGTGTCACACCATACTTGCCATAGTCATCCCCTTGCGGCCAAAGGGACAACTTCTTACGCAAGAAAAAAGCATTGCAAAAGTGACGTAAATTCGTGTGAATCTCAAAAAAGACTCACAAAAGGCTGCAAAATTCACTTGTATAATAAGTTCCGGATTGGATCTTCAAAAATTTGGGTTTCAAAAGGCCAAGTTTCAATAAAAAAGGACAACTTTCCTAAGCAGAGCGCCCACCTTCCTTCTCTTTGGCTCTCTTTGTTGAAGCCTGGAAACAACCACAAGCACAACTAGGTGGTGATTTGTTTACCACCTGAAAAATGGTGTTTCTCAAAATGGATCTTTTTACTTTCCCACATTTTTTGGGGGTTTAGAAAAAAAAATCAAACAAAACACTTGAAATAACCACAGGAGAAACATGTCAAGCTCAAATGGACATTCAAAAATTCACAAGTTCTTCCAAGAATTTCACACACAAAAACTCCCGGAAGCGCCCCTTACAAGCTTCTTTTTGGATCCCACAAAACCAAACAAAAAAGCCCTGGGGTATAGTCAGTTCCCGAGGTGTATTTGGCACAACCAGATGGGGGAAGTTTGCGGCTCATCCTAACCCCCTCGCCAGGCCTTCGACGTCGCCGGCGCTTCTTGCGTCACTGGCGTCACCGGCGCTGCCGCTGGCTCCACGTCCTCCCCTCCAGCGGCGATCGCGCGGAGCTTCCACAACTTGCCTTGGAAGGCCTGAAGATCTGCTGCTGCGTTAGGATGTCCCGGAAAGGAAGTTAGTACCCTCCAGGAAACTAACATATCCCACCTGGAAAAAAAAAAGGAAAATCATTTTCAATATGGACTTTTCAGGGGATATGTTAGTTCTCAGGAGGGTAAATGATTTGTAATTTGGGCTATGGCTATAACTCACCTACTTATAAAATGGGGTTATGTTCATTGGGGTTTAGAATCCATTTATATCCTAACCATTTATATCCTAACTTTTTTTGGGACATGCAAGTGGGAAGACGTTGGACCAAGTTGAAGGGATTGAAAACTTGTTGATGCCAATCCTGCACGGAAGGAAAACGATGAATGATCCCTTGTGAAAATATACGGCTTTATACACCCTGGAAGTCGTTGAAAGCCACCATTTTTTTAAAACATGCTGGTGAAGCTTTTTGGATGATGATAAACCCCAACCGAAAAATAATGGTGCTTCGGAAAGCGACCGGACTAAAAAATAGTGGCCAAGGACTTCCAGGGTGACTTGCACCACCTACGGAAGGAATCTGTATGCCAAATGCTCCTTCAATTTGAAGGTTAGAAGAGGTTCCCTGTTTTGGATGTTCATCTCAAAAATTACTTGTCATCAACGACCAATTTTCCTTGGAACAAAGTGGGTGCCAGTGCAAGTAAAAATGCCAGCGGTTTTGCACCAGGATACTAGATGCACATGCTTCCAAAAGCCAGAAACGACAACAAAATATCGGCTGGAAAATACCACTCATTGCTGGTCATAAACATTTGACAATCCCCCCCCCTTTAAAACTTCACAGGGTTAACCACCAAACCCTGACAAAAACGGTGATTTTTCAACTTCATCATCTATTTGAAGTTTTACCACCTAGTCATCCACGACTTCTTCTTCAAGTTGCTTCTGTTTTTTTTGTTGCAGCTTCCCAGCTTAAGATTAAAAGCAAACTTTTGATCAACGAATCAAAACATTCAAAAACATGTCCTGGCTTCTTTCCAAAGAAAATGGTACAACTGGCACATCCTTAGATGGTAGCAATGTTTAACAAACCCTTGGCTGCATCCCATTGAATCCTGGTTGTTTCATGACAGGATCTTTGTCATGGTTTAATATAATGCTTATATGACTGGCTGGTTTTTCATCGCCTACACATAGCAGATGATTAAAGTTTTTGGTCACTGCTCAAAGAGGATCATCCCAGGACTTGGATTCGTGGTTAATAACTTAACTATAGTGATCGTAAGTCCGGGTTGTGGGACCCCTTCCAAACGGCCTTTTCATGTATGACTACTTACTACCTGGGGTGATTCTGGGCCATTTATTATAAATCCTTACCCTGAAATGTTTCGGCCATTTTGGGGATCGGATTCCCTTTACTTTTCACGTTACCATCTACGGGGGTGACCAACCACCACCCGGAGCACCTCTTTTCTCAGTGCCGCAGTCTTCTCCGCCTCTTGTGCCGCGTGTTGCAACTCATCTCTCTCCACACGTAAGCGGTTGTCCTGGACAATCGGAAGAAACATCGGATGGGTACACCACGACACAACAAACGAAACGAAACGAAACAAACAAACATTTAAAGAAAAAACAGAAATCACGGTCGCAATCGTGGTTGGCTACATTCTGACAGTGAAAAAAAATACATATCATATAAAACCTCTATCATAGAGATTGGCAGTAATAAAATCTCTCATATACATCAATTGCACCCTCCAACGAGCTCTTCTTTTTGTTGGCGTTCGTTCACCTGACATTAACAGAAGGCCTGTTTAACTCCCTTATCTTTAAAAACAAAAAGAAAGGAAACGAACAAATGCTCAAATGCCGTAATCATCCCAGAAAAACAAAGAAACAAAAGGTATCCATGGCTTCAATGTGGGAAGAAAAAACAAGCAAATCATCACTTGTGTTTAAAGCTCACATAACTTGGGTTGTCACCCTGTCCAGGATTCCAGTAAATAAACCTTCATTTGCCACATGGGAGGGGGGACAACCCAACACATAACACCTGAAAGATCTTTTTTTGGTTGTCCAAGGTTCCATCCGCCATACGTGCCATGATTTTTGGTGTAAAATGTTGATCCCTCCATGGCGTCCCATAGATTTGTCGCCAGGCGCCAAGAGGCCAACGAAAAAGTCACTGAGAAGGTTTTCCCCGGGGAAAAGGCTGCGACTTGGTGGTGATTGGATGGGCCGCTTTTGGATGGTAAGTTTCTCTCTTCAGGGACGTTTGGATGTTTGTTTGGATTAGACATGCTAGCTAATACCAAAAAAACTGGACAAGAGTGCAGTGTTTTTGTTGGGAATACAACTAAACGCACCTTGTAAAGTAAAGGCTGGTTATTAAAGAATCCTCAGTTTCATTTGTTGGCATCTATATAACCCCAGGGCCAGTTGTTTGTAGAATGATGCAGCATTTGGTATGAAGCAATCAACTTAATCGGCTTGATGTTTCTTTGCCGCTGAGACATGAGCAGTTTTCAAAACCCTCGGAAAAGTATAAACATTCCATAAAATTGGTTGGTTCATAAACTTAATGATAGGGATCCATCATTCAAATGGCGTATGTTATAAGCCTTAATAAGGCTTATTAGGTGTATGTAAGTTGATTATATTTATATACATACATCATTTTAATGATGGATCCCTACATACAGTCCGGAGGTTGTTCATCTCCAGTGTGCACTAAATAACCCATGTCATGCTGCGTTCTTGCCTGCCTGTACAAGCTATGCTTCTCTCCTTGAGGATGTGCTCAGCATTGTCTTTGGACCCAGCCATCAAGTGAAGTTTGGGAGATTTTGGGCGACCCGCTTGTAGGATCACCCCAGGTATCGTAAGTTGTTAGTAAGTAACCCCCATCTATAAGCCATGAAGTTCGGCCATTTGGAAGGGGTCCCACAACCCCAGGAATTGGGGAGTTTCAATCACCATGGTTATTAACCACGTATCCTAACTGGGATGATCCTCCAAGCGATCAGTTTTGCTTTGATGTTGCTATGATTTGTCTTTTTCCCTTAAAAGAATCCTTAGCAATCCCTCTTACATGTTTTGTCTTCAAATTATTACCAGAGCTTCCACTCTTCACAGATACATTTGCGGTACACAAGGACCCAAGAAAATGGAAAACTCTTTGCAACCAAAAGTCTAAGTATCTACTTCAATTTCAACTGTTTACAAGCCAGAAAATAAAAAGCAAACTTACAAAGCAAGTAAGATACATCAACTTCCCGCCTTCTTCAAAAGCAAAATTGGCTAGTTGGTGGTTTTTCACCAACCCATTTGAAAAATATGCAACCGTCAAATTTGGATTCATCTTCCCCAGGGTTCGGGGTGAAAATAAACAAATATTTGGAGTTTCACCACCTAGTTAAAAAAAAATCTACCCCCCACCTATAGAAACTAACATATCCCCACCTATAGAAACGGAAAATCATTTCCTACCCAGCAACTTAGTTGGAAGATACCATCTGGTAAACTAACATGGCAATGGAAATTGGACCTGTTGAAGATGTATTCCGAAATTGAACATGTGGATTTTCCATTGCCATGTTAGTTTACTGGAGGGTAATTCTCAGTTGCTTGCCCATTACACCCCAACCTTCTGCCATCTGTCATCTGAGCTCACCAAACCAACCCTAGGCGTTCACGGACGCAGCGCCAAGCACCACGCACCGGGGTCTGCGGAGGGCGGTTAGCGGCGGGCATCGTGATGCTTGGAGGTGTATCCTCTCCAAGCATAACCAGTCATACTGTTGATGGAAGAAATCCCAAACAACCTGTAAATAATGGGATGAAGTAACTACCTATCAAGTGGTTAGCCAGATTTCTGAACCATGAACAGTAGTTGAAGAATTTGAGGAAAAAGAAAATTCGGAATGTTCAGGAATTTCCAGGTGTTCATTGAACATTGGTTCATTCTTATCCAGCCTGCCATGTTTGCTTTATTTTCCAAACGAGGTGCTTTCAAAAAACAGACAAATGACTCATTGATGACCACCAAAATCCTCCAAATTGGCAAAACATGGTCCCCATTTTTTTGTCGTTTTTTGACCGCAAGAATTGAAGATGCCCCAATACCTTTGGACCCCAAAACCATGAAAAATGAAGGTTTTAGGCCCTCAATATATGGGTCATAAGCCCTAAAAATGAAGGTTTTGGGTTCCCATGGTAGGTTTTAGTGTCGAAGTGCTCGTAATAATTATGTCGCTACATACCTTCTATACAAGCACCCAAAGAGGGGAGCACCAACCCTTCCATTCTTTTCCCCCGAATTTCTAGAACCCATCAACTACACTCCCTAACAGCTCGCCCCTGAAAATAGGCCATCCCAAGCGGAAACTAGTATTGCAACCATCCATTTTCAGGTGCAAGCTGTTAGTTTCAGGGAGGGTTAACAAACCCAAATACATGAACGATTGCTATTTCCGCCCGTTACAGGAGGTCAAAGAAATACGGAACCTTCCTACCAAAGTGGGTGCACCAGCACAATCGTTTTAAGTAGGATGATTTAATTCCAGTTCTCGATCGCAGTGAAAAAAAAACAGTGAAACTCTCATTTCATAAGACCATTACTAACAACCAAGTTGTGATAACCCATTTTATAGCGGTGAAATTTTCACCCATAACTAACAACAGGGTCCACTTTCTGGCGCGAGTGTCGTGAACCTTCCCCCTCTGCGGAGTCAAGGTCACGTTTCGCCTCTTTTCGCATCAACTTGCCATGTAACTTGCGCTGCATAAACTGACGCCGTCGACCTCGAGAATTTTGACATTTTCCACCCGGAAAGGGTGGGATCCCCGGAGGTGAGGATGGACATGATACACAACTCAAAATGTAAGGGTTGAATACATGGAACTCTGACTTGGTGGTTGAACCAACCCATTTCAAAAACATGCGAAAGTCAAATTGGATCATTTTTTCCCAAGGTAGTAGGGGTGAAAAGAACTTTTTTGACGTTCAAAAAATTTTGATGGACAGTGCTATGTCGTTGCTGGGTTTTACATAAAAGTAGCCTTCTTTCGAAGCAGGAAGCTCCCAATAGGAAACGACAAAACCTGTTTTCTTCGGGTTGCGAACTTCTAATGGTAAATGCTTTTGGTTGTCTTTGTAAATCTCCCCAAACCGTTACCCTCCCTGAAACTAACAGCGAATTAACCCCTGGAAAATATGCCATGGCCCCAAAAGGAAACTGTATAGTATTCCAACCATCTATTTTCAGGTGCAAACTTGCTGTTAGGTTTCAGGGAGGGTATATTCTTTTTTTTAAAAAACTAAAATCCTCACAATCCCCAAGACTCTACATTACAGGCTGGGTAAATGTTTCTTGGCTTTTCCTTTTGTACATCTCCCCAACCTTTTAGTATCCCCCAAAAAAAAAACGCCGTGCTAGATAGAACTCCCCAAGGCCCCACACCATCGTCGAGAATTTGCTCCTCCTCCACTAAAGCCAGGCGTCCACCGGTGATGCGTACCACCTATTGAAAAGCCGTGACTGCAAAGGTATAGGCCCCGATCCAAACGATCCTTGTGAAAATGGGGGGTGATATTATATTATGGGGCCCCTATAAATGGCGATTTAAAATGGATATATAACTGTGGTGGAAAAAAACCTACTTGTAGGGGTTTATAAGTTACAGTAAGTTAATTCATAACTGGTAGGGGTCCAACTAACCAGTCATACTGTTGCTGGAAGATATCCCAAACAACCACCTGGGGATGCATAAGACCTTGTAAATAATGGGACAAACTACCTAGTGCAGGAATTCCTCCATCAACAGTATTATGGGGCCCCTATATTTTTGAACCATCAACAAACAATGTGTATCTAAAAATAGTTGGTAAGTTGGCGACTCCAACTGAAAATTGGAGATGTGTAAATCAAGAGCCACAAGGGATGATGAATGGATGATGAAACGGCTCTTGATTCCACTTTTTGGAACTTTTACCAAATCAAGAGATGCTTCAAGAACCATGACCAAAATACCTCCACCAAGTATCTTATTCGCGTTCTTCCCTATCAATGAATATACGATGAGTGAAAATGCAGATGTCACTCTTCCGACGTATTGGTTTAGGTCCAGCTATTTACCAAACTTTCCCTTTTTGATGGCTGTGCCATCTATTTTGACTCTAAAATACAAGGAAATTCCTTTTCAACCAGACCACCTTGGAGCCAGGCAAGTCATCCTGGAAGTTTGGTTTTTTGAAGTCTCCGTTTAAACCTGCCAAATCCTCCCTGTAAAAACGTGGATTCGGTCCCTTTTTCCCGGAGGTGTTTTTTTTGGGGGAGAAAACATCAAACCCCAACTAATACTACACAAGTGCTTAGATAAAAAAAAAAAAAACAATCCAAATTTCAGCCTCTTTGCCATGCGAAAAAATCAAAACCAAGCCATTTTTTGTGAACAAATCCAATGACTCAATATGAAATTCAAGGGCGATATTTCTTCTGGTTAGACCATGCATATGTCTTGGCAAAACCATCCAACTGTCAACCCAAACCACTTAGGGTGTCCCTGGAAGTTAAGTACATGTTTAGTGGGCTATAACCCTCTAACCCTCATATATACCAAAAAAGTATATGGCAGTTGTAAACAAGTTATGTACCAACCAACCTTTGATTCTAACCAACGTCCCCATCAGAACATCGGATTCCTAACGACTTTTTGGGCTTCCCCCACCAGAGTGACTTCTACCAAGGACACATTGCGGAGCAGCTTTCCATTCTGCGGGCCCGGTGGCTTTCTTGTTGGGGCTGGGAGGCTTAGAGCCTACTTAGAGACCTCAGGATACTGGATGTAACTGGTTATATATGTAGGGTTTATAAACCCTAGGATTTGCGGACATATAACCAGAGGTTTTTTCACCCTGGTTACTGTCCACGTATCCTAAGTATCCTGAACCTCTACGTATAGAAATCAATGCCTATGATAAAAGTGCTTCTTTTGGGATACCCTGGAGTCGGGTCGTTGCCACCATTTTTGTAAGAAGCAGGTGAACCTTTTGGATGATGATACACCCCAACAAGGGGCCCACTCTTGGTGTCGGGTTATGGGTTGTTTGTTTTTTAGTTTGATCGAGGTACAGGTGCAACACTCCAAACGCAGAAGGGCGAACACTTTGGAAATCCTTCCAAAAAAATACCACCCCAAAAAAACTGGAAGCACAAATTCACCGAAAGACAAAAAAATCAAAAAATCCATGGCTTTTTTTTTGAGACTTTTCGCTTACCGTAAAATTTGGGGATGGACCTTGTCACCGCTATTTGTGCAACCAAGCCCAGTCTCAGGGGTTCCCCCGCCCCCCTTGAGTTTGGCGATAAAAATCGAAGGACGACTTAGCTATCATAAAGATCGGAACCTACCTTAAATGCTGAGTTTGGAAAAAAAGTTGTGAGATGATGCCATTTTTTTGCGGGGGGAGTGAGTGACAAAAGACGGATATGATATAGATATATAGTTTTTCTTGGAGAAAAAAACAGTTCCAGAAATACTTTTAGGAAGCGATCCTCGGGCCCCATCTCATTCCACCATACCCACCTACTTATTCGTCAAGAATGCCCAACTCACTAAGGCTTGCTATGCTTCTTTTGATACCTTTGGTGGACCTAAAACGACCATCCTCTTCTGCAAAATCAGTACAAAACTATCCTCCATGCTACTAACATGATGAATGGAGCTTGGTGCTTCAGTTTGAAGCTGCCCGGTAACTGGGGTTTTTTTGAAAAAAAATGCAGATTCCTTTTGTTGGATAAGGGGTTCACGAATCTAAATGAGCACTTCTGTTGCACCTTTTTGTTGGGCAGTTCTTTTTTCTTCAATTCTACTGGCCTGGGGAGATCAGTGAGTAATCAGTTCTTCCAACTGTATCATCATCCAACCACTAAACCACACCATGAATTTTCACCCTTCCCACCCTCCGATGAGGGTGTAAAAAAACGAACGCCAAAACGCCTCGTCGGTTTCCAAGCGGCATTGGCCATGAGCTACTTCTCGGGCTAAATCTTTTACAGTCAAGCATCCTGGCCGGCATGGGCATACACCCACCGTCATCGTACCAGAAGGTCATGGGTATATTTACCTACGTGAATGGTTGATCTTTGTGGTAAATTAGTAGGTGAATAATTATACCCTTCGTCCCATGAATCCTGTTGGAATCTGCTCGTTTTTTCCCTTCTTTCAGACATGGGCCTTCTCGACCATAGTTCGAAGTACTGACCCCGTGTCTGCTGAGGAGTTTCTGCACTTCCATCAGCTGTGCCTGGAAAAAAGGCACGTGAGCAACACAAGACCCACGTAACGTGGGTGGTACTTGGAGGATCATCCCATGACTCGGCTCAGTGGTTAGTAATCATGGGTGATCGTAAGTCCCCAATTCCTGCAGTTGTGGGACCCCTTCCAAATGGCCTAAATGGCTTCTAAAGGGGGGTTACTAACTACTGAATACATGCGATGATCCTCCAAGCTAACCCTAAACCTCATCTCCCAACTAGCTTTGAAACACATCTTCCACAACTTACATGCAAACTAATCATTGCATGTTTTTAGATCAAAGACTTGAAATTACATGCAAATCCCTCAAAATGACCATAGATTTCCATTGTGATCCCCCCCCCTCAATTTAGCGCTTCACATCACCTCAAACTTCCCGGGATTTTTTTCCGCTTCACCCCAACCCCCGAAGTCGATGGATGCTCACCCGACGTGGGACGTGTCCACACCCCTGCCTCACCGGGTCCCAGATCCGAACCTCGTTGTGTGTCGTCTTTGGGTTTTTTTGGGGTGGAATTTTGGTGTCAAAAAAATCAGAGGCGCCAAAAAATATATGGGACAAAAAAGGAGTTGAGGGAAAAGAATCTTGATCTTTATTTCATCAAAACGCCTAATACTTGTACCAGAAAAATTTAGGTAAGGATCTTGATTTTTAGTCAACAAAAACATGGTTTGTAAGATAGATAAAACTAAATCTTCTTTTGAATAGAAGACCCTGGGTAATACATTCGCTTTTTGCCAAACTCCACGAGGACGAGGACGGTTGTTTCCTTTCCAATATTGTAAGGTCATTTTCCACGAAGAACCACAATTGAAGTTCAATTCTACATCCCACTAGATCCTGGTGCGTTTTTGGACAGGATTCATCATAACGGACCTTGGGTAGTGCTTCACCCCCCAACAAAAAAAACTGAACCACCAAGTCAGGTAAGTCTTGTTAGAGAGCTACATAGGAATTGGGGATTTGCACATTAAATCACAAACCGTAGCCACCCAATCAATGACGAGTTGACCTTGCTGGAACCAAGGCTATGATTATAATCAAGGCTCTATATATGTTTACCTAGAACCCAAATGACCCTTGTTTTGATTGGAAAAGGGGGCTGACCTTCAAAAAAAGGTGGTCATTGGGGCTCTAGTTATATGTGTATACTGTATACATATATATATATACATATTGTCTATATGGGTGCGTATCAAAATGATGGACCTTAAAATCTGCTGGATCGTTTGGAGGGACCTGAGTCCTGAATTTGGTACAACAACAACAACAACAACAACAACAACAACAACAACAACAACAAATATATAACAAATATGTAACAAGAACCACCATGATTTTTTCTCCTCACCAAGGTCTTCTGAAACCTCCACCCATCACCAAGGTCCAAGGCTGGTCGTAGCACGATGATTTCCTAGAGGCCTAGGCCAGCGAGCTCGCTGCCAACGTTGGACGGGACCACGTAGGGCTCCCACGGGGATGATTTGAAAGGGGCTGGTGCAAATTTTCATGGTTGATCCCCTTTACCCTCCCTGAAGTTTAACAGCTCGCCCCTGAAAAATGATGGTTGGAAGACAAGCCTTTCCTTTTGGGATGGTATATTTTCAGGGGCTACAGTATGTTAAACTTCCAGGGGGTAGTAAAAAAACCATGACTAGTTGGTGGTTTCAACCCATTTGAAAAATATTAGCCAAAATGGGAATCTTCCCCAAATAGGGTTGAAAATGAGAAATATTTGAAACCACCACCTAGTTAATGGGTGATCCCTTTTAGTAAAAAAAATTGGTTGACGACTGATTTTGGCCAATGAGTTGACAATTATAGGAAGATATAATAAATTATATCAACCTTTGCAACGTTTTAATGGTCAAGAATTATGGGAAATATGATTTTAGTTTAAGGAAAATCCTTGATAATTATAGGAAACCATGAAATTTAAAGGTTAAATTCATCCATTTACGATGGTGCAAATTATAATCCGTATATCCCTGAAAGGATCAATCATCTCCCTTTTCCACCATGGAAAACCCATGGGTGACTTGCTAGTTTTGACGGTTTATCATGGGACTTTTGGATGTGCGAGTAGTTTTTGCAAATCTAACGTAGATGCCAAAAATGATGGGCCTTGGAAAATGTATCTCCGGCTTCAACATATGGCTATTTTGGGTATCAATTCGTTTAGATTTCAGGGGGGTATATACACCTCAAAACTAAGAAATCCAGGAGAAGGGTCATGTTATTGGTCGGCTAACCCAGGGTTTTTGCTTTTATTTTGCTTTTAGCAACTAATCTCACTCAGCGATATATCCAAAAATTGGTACTCACCTGTGATGGGATGAAAGGTCCGGGAAAATTGAGGGTCTCACTGAATGACCCCCTGATATTTCAAACTAAAAAAGACCGTATTCTTCCATGAATCACCAAACATTTCCTTGGTACTTAAAATAGAGGAATCCTCACCTATATATGCTGTATGTCAGGTTTGTGTAGGGGAAAACCCACCCCCAAAATAGCCTCATAAGGCTCGGTACCTCCATTTTAGGTACCTGAAATTCTTGTTGAATGAATACAACAGCAAACACTTGTGTTTTGATGGCTATTGTATAAAACAGCGATCGACCCTAGCTTCGATCCGCGCATTCTGGCGCATTTTTTTTTCGCACAAAAAAAAAAATAGCAGACCTCAACTTAAGAGTAGTACACCCCAAAAAAAGAACAAAATTCTAACGGCAAAGAAAAAAATCCGAGAATTGATGGTTTCTAGATGATGTTGCTTTCTTTTTTCCATGGGGGCTTCTTTTTGTCAGATGTCCCTAGGTTTGCTCCATCATATTTTGGTGAAACTTTTGGTGATTTACCCTATGGCATAATCTGCACCTGGAACTTCCGAATCTCACAAAAAAAATCGGGAAGTCACCCAATGTGCTATGTTTGCCTCCCAATCTGTGTTGGTCCCTCCAAAAACATTGCTAAAGAATATGCATATAATATGCACACCTTCTAAAAAACCTAAGGGCTCCCCCTCACCCAAAAAAATGATGGCGAATTTGTCTTCATGAATCTGGAGATTCCCCTAGGTCGATCCAATCACCTGAGAAAATGGTTTCATGGAACCTAAATGACCTATGCGTTTTCGGAGGTGATAATGACATCCCAATCATCAGCTGAGACTATGACGATTGATGCCTGGGGTAAAGTTTCAAAAAAAAATGGAGTCCATTTTTGAAGTGCGTTTCCCCCATAGATTCGCCACGTTTAATACCTGAGGGGAACACCCCCGGGTGGTTTGGTAAGGATTGTTTCAACGTCCGAGATCTGCCGGGCCCCCGAACAACGAACGGCTATCCTCGGGAACCTCGGCGACCTGAGGGTTGAAAATCCCCTTGAAGAATTCCACAAAGGAATCGCTCCGTAAATTGCATGGGAAAAAGCAGCTACCTGGAAAGCCGTTGGTGCCCTATTTTTAAGGCAATAGTTGCTGGTTTCAGGGGTAAAGTTGCCTAAAAAAATAACACACTTGGCGTTCCAGGTAATGGTTAATGGGTGGTTTGGGGCGTTTGGTGGTTTGGGATTCCCGATCGGATCCCCGAACATTTTAAAGGGATTGGGATGGATACTTAGGGGTATCCCGCTTCGAATCCCAGAACCACCAAACGACCCAAACAACCAATCAACCATTAGCTGAGAAAATACATGTTTGAAAAAAATACATGTCAAGCAAAATGGTTTGGTTAAAAAAGTTGCTTCGATTTTTCAGAACATGACGCTGGAAAAGTTGTTGTAACTAATGCGTTGTGGATACAGTGGTAGGTTTTAGGAGACACACTCATGGTTTATTGCAGGGAATTTCTGTGAAAACTCAAGGTGGAGATTCATTTTGAATGGCGATTGCTGGTGGTTTTTCACCAACCCAGTTGAAAAAGTATTCGAAAGTCAGGGGTGAAAATGTAAAATATGTAAAGTTTCACCACCTAGTTTCAAACTTGAAGGTCAAAAGAAAAGTGGGAAGTTGTTTGGGTTAAAAAATCACCCCCCTTTTCCTTTTGGGTCAAAAAATTTCCCCCAAAAATCAGAGTTTTCTTCAAAATCAGTTCTCCCTCCCCCAACCGAACGACTCATCCAAGAAAATCCTCGGAGCTGCCAAGGTGTTTGCAGCATATATCCCACAAATCCCAAACCAACCGCTGCACCGCAATGACCGGAGGACACCAACGAAGAACGCCGGCGTTTTTTCGTACCACGTTTTGCATGCGTTGTGGAGAGTTTTTTTTTCGTTTTTTCCAAGGTACCGCAGCTTGCACTGATTCAATGGTTCCCATCAGTGGCCTGAGTGCACTAAAAAATCATCTGAAAAGGTCAACGAGTTATTCCTGGAAATTGTACCCCTCAAGAGAACCCCCCCCAAAAAAAAAGAAAAAAACGGAACAGCTTATGAATGAAGGATGATTTTTTTTGGGGGGGGGAGGGGACAGTCACGTGGGGGTATATAGGTTGAGGTTGACGTTTTGGGTTTGCTTCTATAGGTGCGGATTTGAAAGGACTTGGAGATGGCCATGTATCAAGGATGCCAACTTCCATGGGTCTTGTCATATTTTTGCGTAGGATATGTCACTTTCTAAAACAACAAAACAACAAGTATATAAATGTAAAAGAAGGTGCGCTAACTATGCAAGTGGGAGATTTTTTCATTTGTAGCTCACTCAAGCAATTCTAAGGAACTGGGTGGTGTAAAATGATACCTGTTGATGGAAGAAATCCTGCTAACCACCTGGGATGTATCATACCCTTACATCCTGCCCAACCTAGCAACACCAGTTGCGGAGCTACCATGAGGTTATTGTTTTTGCAGAAAACACACACAAATTCTCTCCAGTTGAACATGATGATGTCTCCAAATTCGCAACAACTCAAAGTTTTTGAAATGGTGTTTGAAGATATGGGTGTTTCCTTAAATGGTACCCCCAAAACACCCCCAAATGATCATTTTTACTAAAAAAACCCATGATTGTTGGGTACCACCATTTTAGGAAACCCCCAAATGGTGTTTGAAGATATGGGAAAGGTATGGGCCCCGTCAAGTTTTCTCGTATTGGTTTCAGGTTCCAGTCACGCATTCAAAATTTCCCGAGTTCCACACTTCACAAATGGGACCCGCGAAGAGGGACTTCAAGTTGGCGCGGGATATTTTCTCAAGTTCTGTGAACAAAACTCGCTCGTGAGGACTTTTCTGAATCGATTTTCTGGAGCCCTTCAAAGGGGACCCTTTCGATAAAAATGAAGCCTTTTCGAACATATGCTCACCTTTGTTTGGTACATCTGCGAACAAAATGTCCGGAAAAAAAAAAAGTACACTACTATTTTTCATTATTTTTCCCCCTTTTGTTGTGGTTTGTTCTACAAGTGGCGGCTTTGAAGGCCAGTTACAAAAGGTAATTTTTTTTCCAGTGGGAAATTCTGGTGTCAAATCCACCATTCAAGCCAACTGAAAACCCCCAACTCCTTGAGCCCACAAAAAAACACACACAAAAAATCACGGGAGAAAGGCCGAGAGTTCCAGTCGTTCATCTCAGGGGTGTTAGATTCGCCAAACCCTGAAACCCCAATGTTTAGATCCAGCGAATGGTACCATCTGTGGCAACCTGTTTCCGAACATGTTTTTTGGGGACAAATTCTGCAAACGAATGAATCTGACCTCATGGAAAAACTATTCGGTCCTTTTTTTGGGAGGTGGGGCACCACAACAACACACAGGCTTTTGTTTGGTGGAAAATTTGATGGGTTAAGTCACATTTCTTTGTTTTAAAAGAACACCTTTGGTTTGTAAGGAAAAAAACACCACACCCAAAAAAAACCGTGGAGAGATCCATATAGAGTTGAAATGAGTTGAAGCGAACTCTGCGAGTTGAAAATCAATGTGTAAATAGCAGGTCACATCCAACTTTCCAACAGCTCAAATATGCTGGTTGGTGGTTGAACCAACCCACTTGAAAAATATGCTCGTCAAAATGGGTTCATCTTCCCCAAAGTTCGGGGTGGAAATAAAAAATTAATTGAAACCACCACCCAGAAAAGGTATCGATTGCCGTCTTTTCGTTGGTTCGCACCCTCGAATTTCAGGAAATTTCTCAAGAAGCACACCTTTTTAATTGGGGTTTTGGATTTTTAAAAAAAATTGGTCAGCTGCTATAGGGCTCCAATATGTGGCAACTCAAAAATCAGGCTTCTAGACCACAAGCTCTTGGTCTTTTCGTGTGTTCTGAAATACCTCTTTGGCTCGGAGAACGATCACCAATCACCAATTACTTTGGTCCATGTCGCAAGTAACAATTTTTGCCATGGCAACCCTTGAAACCTTCATTTTTAAGGGTTATAACTAGTTATAACCCCATATTTTGGGGTGTAAAACCTTCATTTTTCATGGGTTTTGGGTTCTCATGGTCGTTGGTATTATCTTGGTTTGTCCTTGGTTGCGATTGGTTGCGTCCCGAGCTATCTATGAGGCGATTTTTGTTCATGTCAGATGTGCAAAGGTGCGGTTTGTTGCTGCGTTGACCAGCCAGTGTGGAAAGGGTGTCTTCTGTTTTGAAAAACCTTCTTGTTTTTGCAACTCATTGAATCCATGCCAAAAGGGAAAAAAAACGAATGGCAACTCGAAAGCAATGACAGGTTGACACGGTTTGACTGACTGGATGCCATGGTTGACACAAGTTGACATTAGTTGACTCCTAAGCAAAACAAAAAAAGCACGACACTTCATTGACCCGCAGGTCACGACACCAAGCAACACCTTTCGACAAAAAGTTGTTGTTGTGAGCTTTCTTTAAGTCTGACCCGGAAAAAAAAAACTGACCGAAATCGCCAAAGATTCCATGGGTTTTTTGTTCCAAATCCGAAACCCTCATGGATCTTTTTCATATGACCCGGAAAAACCCATGGGTTTTTCTAATGACCAAAAAAAAGGGGGCCAAGGTAGGAATTGATTGTCTTGTCTTTTTCGGGTTCTAAACCTGCTTGGCTTGATGGAAAGGATTTCCAGCTGCATTACACTGGCTGTTTGATAGGGATCCTTATAATGGTTTATTATAATCCCTGTATACTTGGGTAGTATCATCCCCTATACAACCTAAACAACCAGGGTTTTTTTGATAACCTTGCCACAAGATCGGGGCCCATACGATCGTTATAAATCGAGTTATAGCACCCCCATAGAAAAAAAAACTATCAATCGGTTTCAACTGGTCTTGTTTCACCCATATTCCAGTGGAGTTACAGTATGTATGTGCTCCTACTTATAACTGCTGGGTTTCCCGGGGAAAACGCATTTTGTCTAGCCAAATCAAAAAAAAATCACCAAGCTAGATTTCCTTGAAAGTTTCAGGGGGATTTCCCACAACAACAGCTACCGGCCTTGGGGGCGCAGCTATATATCATTAGATCAGATTTTGCATGACTTGCACAGCTGACCTTGTTGCTCAGCTCACATCTTTTTTGTTGCTCCCAAGCTCTGCTCACATCTTGCAGTCATTTTGTCGCCAGGAAAACGTGCCGAAAACCTGCGGTGTACAACGCAGAAAGTTGGTGCAAAAATTCACCCAAAAATTCGTTGGTACCTTAAAAAAAGGGAATCCTGACCTAAGCTGTATGGATACGGCTTAAGAGACAACCCACCCCCCAAAAACAGCCTTAGAAGGTACCTGAAATTCTTGGTGAAAACTCCAAGTGAGTAACGTTTCAAACCAAACTCTGACCTGACATGAACCATGAAATACTGATTGGTTCATGATGGGATCCCTATGAGGGTTTACTATAATCATAGCCCCCGAAACTAGGCCATCCCAAAAGGAAACTAGCGTTCCAACCACCATGTTTCAGGTGCTATGTCAGTTTCAGGGAGCGTAGTGTTTAGTATAATCCCGTATATGAAAGAAGCAACAAGGGTTTTGGCCACTGATCAAGTGCGGTTATGAACTGATTCTCCTTCCAGTAACAGTCAGCACCACGTTTATCAGAGAATAAAATGACGATATATATATATATATATATACAGTATATATATATATGTGTGTGTGTAGAAACAAGTAACATATATGTGTATATATTTAGTGGGAGATACCTTTATTAACTAACCTTGCACTTGCCATTTTTATTGGGACCCTAACCCTAAGCTATAAATCAGTAAATATTCTGCAAATGATGTAAGGAATAAACGACAAAAACCCTGCAACTTCAGAGCTTGAAGAATCAACCTGCACCTCCTTGGAGGATCATCCCAATTAGTAAGTGGTAATTCCTCATGGTTAGCAAGTCCCCAAGACCTGGGGTTGTGGGATCCCTTCCAAATGGCCTAAATGGCGTGTTATTTACCACTTACTAACGGGGATGATCCTCCAAGTAGCTCCAGGAAACCCAAGGATTTCTTCCTCAGAGTTCGTGTCTTGACCCAAAAATTGATTGCTTCCACGAATTTTTCTGAGATCCAAAAAATCCAATCAATCTCAGAGTTGGTGTCTTTCCAAAATTCTGATCAAATCATAATATTTCACCAACCTACATTTCCCTGAAATAAGGTCGTGTGAGGTCCCGATGCAATTTGACCAGAAATTTGGATCATCTCAGAGGAGTAATCTTAGTGCCTGGGATTGATTGGATACTCCGAAAATCTGTCCAAAAGACACTTCTGCAGTTCCAAAACCATCCAGTTGGCATGTAATATTCACCACATATATGCTGTATTATATATATATATATATTTGTGTATATGTATACAACATAAATATATACTTTTGTATACCCCCTATGAAAGCCTGGTTCAAAACAGGATCCCGACATTACGCCTCAAAACTTCGAAAAAATGTCCTGATCAGTCATTATAGGGTGGTGTCCAATCTTCCCTAGTTGGTGGTTTTTCACCAACCCATTTGAAAAAATATGCGCAAGTCAAATTGGATCATCTCCCCCAAAACAATCGGGGTGAAAATTCAAAAAAAAAAAATGGTTTCACCACCCCAGCTTCTTAAGGGACTATGTACCATTGCTTGATCCCTTATTTAGGGATGTTTCCTTTTTATGCTTCCACTAACCTTACCCCAGTCTCGGACCGTGTATTTTTTTCCTACATCACGATGCGGCATCATGACGGAACCGTCATGTTTTTATCCCAAGGTCCCACGTCTTTGGGGATCCACACCCCGACCCCGAACGAACGAACTCACGAGCTTCGGAAGCATCATCACACCTGGGGATTGAATGGCCGGGAAGGGATGATTGCGGAATACCTATAGGGATCATAGGTCCTAGGGTTGGCATGATTTGCCCCCGTTTTTTTCAAGCCGAAAAAAACCCTGGGAACGATCCACCAATATTGAGATCCAGCTTGGTACCATCTGTGACGGATTAGTTCCGAAAATGTATGGGACAAATTTGTAACGTTGGAATTGAATCAATTCCAGCTTTGCTAATTGGAGGGGGGGTCCTGTTAGTCCCCAAAAAAAATTAACCAATAGATACCCAGAAGGACGCCATAGTTGAAGCCGGAGTGTTCCATTTTCCAAGGCCCATCATTTTTGGTGACACTATTCGGAAGTGTAGGTGGTGTTGCTTCCCAGGAAAATGGGCTCTGAAAAATGAAACTGAAGCTCAACTCTTCTGATTATTCACTTTTGGAGGTGACGATCCTTTTCTCTTTATAGAATCAAAAGTATATTTTGGATCCACCCCCAGCAACAGTCACAAATGAAACTTTATAGGGATTCCCTACTAAAAATGTAACACTGTTACTGGGTGGGGGGTAGATCCAATGTATAATGTATGGGTACCCTCCCCAACTAAACAGCTGGTTGTTTTTGCTGTCCCTTCTTCCCCAGCATATTTCGGTGAAAATGCGTGATGTCCATGTGTTAAAGCTGGAGATCTGGGGTGAATCCTTCAAACAAGTTAACACACGGCTAAAAGGAACGTGAACATAAACGAACCCATCAGGAAACTTGATCCTAAACTTTGGAAATCAAAATGATTTTCAGATTTCAACCGGCCTTTGAACGGCTCCCATCCTGAAGAAGAAAGTCCGTGTTTTGTCAGGATTCCATGGATAGACTTCCAGCTCCGCAGAATCAACAAAAATTTAAAACACTGGTGGCAAAACAGTAACCTTGATACACTAAAGTTGCCCAAAAAAAATCCACTTCACAACCTCCCATAAAGCCTCCTGAAACAAGGAGGCGAAAAAAATAAACCATCACCAAAAAAGCAGGACACTTCGATTTGACCAGTTCAATGTAGACAGAATCAACTTGGAAAATCAACCTCCTCAAACCCATGAAAGCTTCTCCCCAAAGCTTTCGAATCCTTTGAAAAAAATGATGAACCTGGAAATTTAACAGCTGGATACTGAAAATCATGCCTTGGAAAAAAGAGGTTCAATATCCAGCCGTTAAATGATGTATCCAGTGGATATTCCAAATAGTCGATATTCAATATTTTCCTTCAAAAGAAACTATTTGGAATATCCACTGGTTTGATTTCTCTGTTGTTCTTGGGCAGCCGCAGTCCAACCATAAAACCAGAAACCCCTCGTGAAAATCTCTTTCGCACTCATCCATCGTTTGGGCTTCCCGAACAAAGAGGGAGCCTGATTTCGGTTTCAGGTCCTGAAAACTTCAGGAAAGCTTTAGGAACAACGAAAACCTTCAAATCATGGCTCGTCAAGTTTCGGGGTCCCGCCCCTATCAAGGGAAACCAATGGTTAAAAATCAAATGTTCATGGAAGTCTTGAAGTCGTCTTGGAAGCTGTCTTGTAGAAGATCTCCCAAAAAAAATCCAACAGAAATCAGATGTTGACATATGTCCACCTTGGGTTTCAAAATATCTTGGTGAGAGGATTTCAATCGTCACTTGGCAATTTGAACCCATGGAAAACACATCAAGTCATGATGGCACCACGGCACCAAATATCCCCGGATGAACCTGGGCATCAAAGCAAAGGTAACCATCCTGCCAACTTGAGGGAATTTCGCCATCCCAGGTAGATAGGTAGGTGGTAGTAGTAGTAGTAGTAGTAGTAGTTAGTAGTAGTA
This sequence comes from Breviolum minutum Mf 1.05b.01, assembly GCA_000507305.1. Classification (NCBI taxonomy): domain Eukaryota; class Dinophyceae; order Suessiales; family Symbiodiniaceae; genus Breviolum; species Breviolum minutum. Next base: position 128,486 of record DF239785.1, read on the forward strand.
GTCGTAGTGGT
>DF239785.1:130691-163668 GCA_000507305.1 Breviolum minutum Mf 1.05b.01
GACCCAACCAGAAATCGGACAACTTCGAGGTGCCCAGTCCGAGCTGCTATGAAAAGAGGTGTTGCTCCATAATTTGTTGTGCCTTGGTCTTTGTTGGCACCTGACTCAACCAGAAATCGGACAACTTCAAGATGCCCACTCTGAGCTGCAACGTAAAGAGGCGTTGCTCCAATATCTGTCGTGCCTTGGTCTTGGTTGGCGCCAGCTTCTTTTAGTAAAGACACGCATTTGAGACTTCCATTGAGGGATGCCACACACAAGGGCGTCATTGCATTTGCATCTTCAAAATTTGGATTTCGTGGCTGGTTCAAGTGCTGCTCAAGAAGCTTGTCATCATTTTGGCGACATGCCAGTATGATGCCCTCATCCTGCTCCCTGTCAGGCAGCTGAAACTCCAGGATCACAAGCTGTACAACTTGAAGGGTCCAAGTCTGATTCTCGATCAAGATTTGATTATCATCCAGTGGGCAGTTGTCTTGAAGGAGCCGTAGTCGGAAGCGTGGGATGCCAATCTTCTGTGCCAAGCGCTGTTTTAAGGCCTTCACTGAACCTTCTGCAAAATCCACTTCTTCAAAAACCGCAATCGATACACCAGTCACTGCGGAAAGCACTTCTAGCATGGGACAACTGTTTAAAAAAAAAAACCTAAGAAGTCAGAAAGAAATCTGAATATCACATATGATTTGTTGAAACACCTCTCGAACCAAAAGCGGTTGCCTGAGAATCATGCACTGTACAAACTATGATTCACAATAAACAAATACTGGGTGACTTCAGCCGTTGTAATCTAACATAGCAAGTGTATGGCTACAAGCTTTATATCAAGCAACATCAAACACAACAAAAACCTTCTTACCAGCCATTTCACAGTAAAAGTTTCAAAACTTCCCAGTTTCAAAATGAAACGAATCCATCCCTCCATTTTTTTCTGGGACTATGGATCGGTCACGACTCCTGCTCCTAAAAAATTCGATTTTTTTCCAACAAAAAAAGCCATGAAAACCCCAACGAAAACCGGAAAATTGAAAAACCGGGTGGCCTCCGCTCTTGGGCCTGGACAGAGCCGCGGGTTCTACAATTGTTTGTCAAGGTCCAAAAGGTTGATGGCAAACAGAAATCCGGGAAGAAAACTCACCAGTTTGAGGTTTTGGTAGTTTCTTCAAGGTTTCTTTTATACATCCCAGGTGGTTAATTAGCCAGATTTTTTTTGTCCAACAAGAGTATTTTGAGTCGAATGATTCTCTTTCGAAACCTCGTGATATGTGGACCCCTTTCCTGGAGAATTTGGCAGGTTCATCATCAGACTCTTCCCCCAGAGTTGGCTGTTGGTAGCCAAAGCCACCAAATCAGGCTATGGCTGATTCTAACTGGAGATCTTTCACGATTCACAACTGAAATTCCATGATTAATGATTTGAACTCCAGGGTTTTTTCATCATTGACGTTTCACAAATTCAAAAGCTATTTGACTCGCCCAAGACGTTGTCGAATCCCCTAACCCCTTGAAATACATCAAAGTTGTGATCATCTGTCAAGAAAGTGCAACAACAACAACAAAAAAAAAAAAAAGAATTGGGCGCTCTCCTCCCCCGGATCCTGGCATGACATTTATATCCCTGCAGAAGTTGGAAAAAGATTTCCTTGAGTTGGTGGTTATTTGGCCATGATGACTCATGATGAATATTTACATCATATAGATATATGTGTATGTGTATATTTTAAAAAATATGTGTAAAAATATATATCTATATGTTGTTACATACTTTTGGTTTATTTATAGGGAAAACATGTTTCTTTTGAATGTATCCAAGATGCTAAACGGCAAAACATAGCGGCCGCCCTCTTTTTCGTTCCTGCTTTTGGTATGGACCGACCCGGTTTCAGTGCCCGCAGCAGGAGGTGCAACGCTGGGGTGGTATGAGGCCACCCAAATTGCTCCCGAAAAATGAGGACAAAAAAGGCCACGGAAGTCTCGAACTTCCTGTCAGCGTCACCTCAAATAAATCCTTTACAGCTCTTCCGTTGCAAAACCACAAATTCAAGTTGTCCTTTAAGGACCTACCGTCGAAAATGGTGGATCAAGTTGCAACAACCGAAACAAAACACCTATGAATTGCCTACCATCCAACCGTGTGTGGGTGGCTGTTGCCCCCTTTTCATGAACCGTCAGTGGATGGCATGCCCGCAACAGAGACCAAGTTGATGCAGTAGCCTCGGCTAGAAAAAAGATGATCTGGGGATAATGAAGTTGGGGATAAGAAATTCCCTTGCTCTTTGAAGATTGGATGTATGGTGTTTTTTCCCCATTTCAATGTTCAACTAATGGTTAATTGGTTGACGAAATAGCCATCATTCTTGGAGTCCTAGGGGGGTTGGAGTTGATACACCCACGTGGTCATCATTTTTGTGGTTTGATTAAAACAATCAGTTGATGATGAATTGGTGGTTAAAACAACCCTATTTACAGGGAATATAACTCCATTTATAACGATCGGCTCGGGGGTCTTCCATTTTTTCCTTTTATGTCCATTCAACTAATGGTTAATTGGTGGTTTGAAGCCCGGTGGTTTGGATTCCCCCGAACATGAAAGGGATTGTGATTCTTAAGGGGTTTCCCAGAATCCCCAAACCACCGAGACCCAAACCACCAATTAACCATTCGCTGAACTAACGAGTTTCTGAAAAAACTAAACAACGATGTTTCTTTCAAGGCTCTCAAAAGGAAACAAACTCGTGACCTTCTACTTCAACTCAAAAGAATAAAGGTTGAACAAGATGAACCATAGCACAGCGACACATAAAGTTAAAATACAATACCAAGAAGAATATGTTATTTTGTGACCTTGAGAATCCAAGGAAAAAAACCGGAGACCTTGAGAATTGAAAGGCTAGAATTCAGATCATCTTGAGATCAATTTTTCTCGTTCATCACTTGTCAAAACTTCCATAAATCGATAAATTCCAGCCAAAGTGAAACGCGAGTCTGTTGTACAGCACTCATTTCAACCAATTCATCAGCACTATCACTTTTTGATTACTTGTCAGATGATGTATTAAACTAACGTCAGGTTTAAGTGGTAGTGTTCTTCCTGCTAAAAAATGAGAACTTAGAAGATACAGTAAATCAAATGCTTTGAAATAGATCATGAGAAGTTGTGGATGTCTAAACCTTTACGTGACACTGTATTGGAGATTATATATACCATTTTTGCCCCCAAAAACATGAAAAATAAAGGTTTTGATCACCTAACATGTTATTTACCATAAAAACCTCTAAACATGTAGGTTTGGGGGGGCCCATGGTACACTAATATATCGTGAACTTCTAAACGCTTTCGTTTAACCTGTCAATCTTGAAAGCTCAGCTCGGTGATAGCAAGTTTCAGGGATTCTTGGGGGATTCTTTCCAGCGTCAATAATATGAGTCAAACTGGAAGGCCCAAAAAGGATGGGGATGAATCAACTAGTATAATTCCAATAGAATTGGGGAGGATATTCCCCATTATAGCCTAAACAACCAGGGTTCTCTTTCATTGCTCAGGTGGATTAATGATGAACATACTCCCCTGAAAACATACAATCCCAAACAACCACCTGGTATGTATCAAACAGTGCAAATAATGGGATAGTCACCATATCAACTGGCAGGATTTCTGAACCGCCAACAGTATCAATTATTTTGGGGGGGTTGAATCAACGAATGGTTAATTGGTGGTTAGGGCCCTGGTGGCTTGGGATTCTGGGAAACCCGTAAGAATCACAATCCCTTTCATGTTCGGGGATCCTAGGAATCCAAACCACCAAACGCCCCAAACCACCAATTAACCATTAGTTGAATGAACATAAAAGGAAAAAATTTGAAGACCCCCAAGCCGATCTGTATAAATGGAGCTATATTCTCTATGAGTAGGGTTTTTTCAACCCCAGGAAAACCCATTTATTTGCGGCCATTTATAGGGGTGATTCCACCCAACTTATGATTGGGATCCGGGGCCCACCTTGTACTGTTGATGCTTCGGAAATCTGCACGAAAGTTGAGTCCTGGGTTGAGTTGTTTACATCCCACGGGTTTTCTAACCAAGTGACGATTTCCCTTGTAATCTGGCAGGTTGTGTCCTAAATGCGTACCATCCACACTGACTGCTTCGCCATCCGGCAAAATCCGCACGTTTTCCACGACAACTTCCTCAACTTCAGTTGTTGAAACAGTGTGTGTTTCAGGGAGATTGGTTTTTTGCTGAGCTTAGTAAACCCTATATGGATGTTTCCTTAAATGGTGGGTTTTCCCAAAAATCATCCATTAAAAAATAGGGTTTTCCATTATTTTCAACATCCATTTTGGGGAAACCCACCATTTTAGGAAACCCCAAAAAATACTTGCATGAAAAACATAGAAACAGCCTTAAGATGCTCCTTAAGGTGGTAAGTCTTGGATCCACGATCCGCCAGACCTGTTGACCTGCCGTTAAGTACTTTTCACTTCTTACTTTCAGCTCTTAAGTTTGGGCTCTTGAGCCGAAGTCACCAAAACCAACAACTGGAGACAAGTAAGCACTATACCATGTTTGTGAGGATGGTATCCGGTATCGGTGTAATATCCTGGTCTACTTATCCAGTTACTTATACATGTCTCCAGCTATAATCCTTAAATAATCTGTGAACTCTTAAGGATTGATTACACCAGGGTAAAAACAGATGGCACGGGAACACCATGTCTTGGTTTTAAAAAAAACTGCCATGTACTTTGACCTACCTTTTGGGGACGGTTATGCCATGTACTTTGACCATAGGGTACTTGATTTTAAAAAACAATGCGCTTCAAAATGGATGGTGTCCAGAAAGTAAAACGGCAAAACAGCCCTACCTTGGGAAGCCACAACCTTCATTTTTAGGGGTTGTAACCCATATTTCTGTATTTCTAGGGATAAAAACCTTCATTTTTAAAGGTTTTGGGGTCCAAGGGCAGAAATCACCCATCCCCAGTTGTGACATGTGTCTAAAAAACTAGGAGTTGTTAAGGTCCATGATTCCATCAAGTAGTACAAAACTAGTCCATCGTCCCGATTCACTGAAAGGTCCAATGTTTCACCCTTTCACCCTTTCCACTTGGCAGTTGGAGAAAAGGCAAACTTTGGATCTCCCAATAGCAAAAACAAATAAAGTTTGAGGTTGAGATTTCCTGCGAAAAACGTCACTAGCCCCTGAATAAAAGGTGGTTGGAAGACAGGGGAGTAATTGAAATCATCCTGGTGGTAACAGGCATCCCGGGTAGATTAGATCCAAGTCAAACTCGGCATCGAATCGCTGCACTTTTTGGGTGCGAAAAGTGTGCCAGAAAAAAGCCAAGCTGCCAAGCTACCATCAACCGATGGATTTCCCTCACTTTTTTCTCGTAAATTCGGAATTTCCAAACTACCAGGAAAGGATGTATATACTTTACATCAACATATTCTTGTCCAAATCATCCAATCCAAAATTGCTCTCTGGAAATGTTTCCTTCAAAAAATCTTGAAAAACATATATCTAAAAGCTCCGAAGCAGTCCCTCAAATGTTGCTGAGAAAAAAAACTGCAAGGGTTTTTTATCTATCTACTGCCTACTTGTCATACTGTTGATGGTTCAGAAATCCTGCACCAGTTGATATGGCAGTTTCGTCCCATTATTTACAAGGTTTTATGCATCCCAGGTGGTGCAGGATTTCGTCCATCAACCGTATCTTACCTTGGCCGCCTTTTTCTATACATTTTTTGAGCACTTAGCACCCTGTCCATGGATCTGCCCGAGGCTCTTCGTCGCGGAAAGAGGGCCAACCATGGTCCGTGGATTCCTACAGGGGGAAATGGTGGAGCAGTGACGAAGGGAGGCATTGCCAACAAAAAGGTTTCATATCAAATGGACTTTACGACAAATATATACATATATGAAGGATATTAGGTATATATATTTTCTTTATTCTATTTATTTGTAAATATATGTGTATATGAATATGTGTGTATATATGCTGATATCTATATATATATACTGAATAGCTTTGTACATAGCATAACTATCATATGTCTATTATTCAATATTTAGTATCAAATAGGCCACCAGCTCAGCTGCTAGTTGGATGTACCCCTACCAACGTGTGGGAAATCCCTATACAAGCCGTATATAGTGGTGATTTATGGGTTATAATCATATCATAATCCCCAAGAATCCCCACAAAACACAATAAATGCCATGGGTACACCCAGTTGTCCCTTCAATATAGGGGATTATACTACACGGTTCTATGGGGATTATGCCATAAACCATGCAATAAGGAGATCTCGTTCTTAAACAACCAGGATTCAATGGAAAGTAAGGGACCCCACTGGGATGTCCATGGTACTTAGTAACTAGATTATAACCCCAATATCAGTAGGTTGTAAGTCCCCTAAATAGGTGAAATAACCCAACTTACTAACTAGCTACTAACTTCCATGGACATCCTAGCAGGGTTTTTTTCGTGGCTCGGTTCGGAACTCCGTTTCGAACCTTGTCGAAGTCCGCCCAGCTTCGACCCTTTGGAGCTTCGAACAAAGGCTTGCCTGGTGGCTCGACATTTTTGGAAGGGGTGACTCAGGTATATGTGTATGTATATGTATAGATATATGTATCCGATTAGTAAAGATTTGGGAACCATCATCCAATCGAAACAACCATTTATAAACGGATTTGTACTTGGAAGAGGCCTTGGTAAAAGCGAACCCCGCTGTTTTTTGGTGCCTTTCAACATCTTATTCATTAAGTTTATCAAGTTTGTAAAAAAAGGCCACAAAAATGAAGAGGACTTTCAACTGTCAACAGCTTCCTTTTGGTGACCTTTGCGGGTGACTTTGTTGGAGGGAACATGAAAAACCATCCAGCCAGCCGAATTTGAATGACCCCACATGTGTTGATGTTTTTTCCACCTTTTGCAGGTTTTATCCAGTATATAGAACTGGACAATTGGAATTGGAATACCTTTGGGGTCAACATGCAGTGTTGTCGATTTGGCCCTGCACCAAAGCCAAAGCCTGGTTTCACTAATATTTAGATCCAGCTTTAACCTGCAACCTTGGAATTGAATCAATTCCAGCTTTGCTAATTGGAGGGGAAGTTTCTGCTACAGTAGTCTCCCAGAAATTTAACGAATAGATACCCACAAATTTAAGTAGTATCTTCTGGTTGAGGTTGAGGCTTGGAAATGTGAACCCAACTTCTTATCGTCTAATGATTTTGTTCTTTTGCTTCTCCTTTGGTACAGTAGTTTTTTCAAATACAAACACGTTGAAAAACATGTTCAGGACTCATGTCCATGGAGTTGCCTCTCAAGCCCATTGTGTAGCTGGTACTTCAGCAGGGAATGCGGGTTCATTCCCTGCTAGCTACAACAGCTACAAAATGACACAGTCTCAGCACCAACAAACTTCATACACTTCCACAGAATTTTCATCCAAAAAAATCGAGAATCACCCTACCAATTGTTTTTTTCCACATATACCCTCAATCAAACTAGCGTGACATCTGAAAATAGGCCATCCCAAAACGAAACTAGTATTCCAGGTGCGAACAGTTAGTTTCAGGGAGGGTATGTTTTAGACAAATTCTCCATACCAGGTGATTCAATTCAAAGTGACCTTTTGTATTCCCGATCCTTGTAGGTCAGCCTTTGAACGAGTCACGTGAACTCACCATCCCAAAACGGTCACGATCGCAGAATGGCCAGGTATAGGTATAGGATATCTTTATAGGGTCCCCCAAACATCACCCCATGTATACCCCCAAAATCACCTAAATGTAGGCAAACATACCAGCCAACAAAGGTAAGTTATATTCATCACATCACTATTATTTTCAATTTTGGTAGTATTTCCCCACATTTACCATATAAATCAACCATTCATGTAGGGTAAATATATACCAATCACATCATCATCTAGTTGGTGGTTGAACCAACCCATCTGAAAAAATATGCAACCGTCAAATTGGGATTCCATCTTCCCCAAATTTCGGGGTGAAAATTTAAAAAAATGGTTGAAGTTTCACCACCACCTAGATCATATCATGTACCATATAAATCAACCATGTCATGTAACGGCAAATATATATCAATCACATCATCATTGGTCCATTGGTGTGTGTTTTCCTTCCATCTTGACATATACCACCCCCCTGTTCCCAGCTTTTTGGCCTACCTGTCACCGAGTCATAGAAAACCATCGTAGAGTCTGAAGCTTGACCTTTTCGGAGCACGGACACGACACTGGGACGATAAAAACCCATGGAGGAATGAATGAATCTTAGGAAGTTGAGCCACGAAAAAAACAAACGGAAAAAAATTACGTTCCAAATGGCTTTTTTAATAGAGATCCTTTTTATATAATCCTGATTGTTTTAATTGAATCCTGGTTGTTTTGAATAGAGATCCTTTTATATCATGGGTTTTTTTTGAAGAATCTCCTACATAACTGGGTAATAGAATCTTTCCATTGAATCCTGGTTTGGTTAAGAATAGGGATCCTTATATTGGGTTTATTATATAACTTTGTAGTCAGTATAATCCCCATGATGCCTCTTGAACAACCAGGGACCCTTTTTCATTTGCTCAGTTGGAGGAAAGGTATGCCTTGTTGATGGCTTGCCCAGAAATCCGGGGGTTTCACTCACCAGTTTGAGGGAAAGGTAGTTGAGGTTTCTACCATTATCTATTATACCAAGGTTTAAACACACCATCCAAACCGGTGGGTTTTCCTCGCAGGATTTCCTGAAACATCAACAGTATGTGAAGTTTGGGAATTTGGGTCCTTGCTTTTGGAGGTCACTGGAATCTACAGAAAGGGTAGGTTTGTCATCCCACAAAACACAAAAAATCAACCACCAACTGGTCACATAGCTGGCTGGAATATCCCCAGTTTCAATAGGAAATACATCTTCAATGGGTCCATTTTCTATTGCTATGTTAGTTTACCAGAGTGTAACTCTTCTGACCCTACCTTTTCACTGCCACTTCATATGGGAGTCAACCACTTTTGCTGACACTGAGAAGAGCCTCCGAAATGTTTCCGCTTTCAAGTGGAAAAACCTTCACTCAATGGTTTAGCAAAAAATATATGCCCCAAAAACTACTGAACAGGGCACAACGAGTTTTTCCTTTTTTCTGCACATCGTAAAAGACTGAAGTACCCACAGACTTTCAATTGGTTTAGACGAATTCAACCAACAAGAGTAAAAACAAGTTCGTAACCCAACTAGGCAGTACCCTCCAGTAAGTTAAGATAGCAATAGAAAAATCACCCAGTCATTTTGTGGATCTTCCTGCCTGTATTAGACAGGGTTGTGTACTTCCCCCCCATCCCTCGAGCCAGCCCTGACCTTTTATTTTTGAAGGTTACCCAGTTTACCCTCCAATTTCCAGGGTCCAAATTCAAAACACCACAAGCAGTATCAAGGGGTTCCAAGTAACCCATATGCGCCAAATGGGACTTGAATATTTACTGTACTTATACGAAGATACCATAAATTTAAGCCATTCATGTATCCCGGTAAGTATTCCCAGCGACATTCGCCGCATCTGGGTTTTCATGGAAACTGCCACACATTTTTCATGGATTCCTATGGATCCTCCGAGAAACTCGCCAGGTCTGCAGGAAAGCCGGTACGTTTCCAAGATCCCGCGAACTCCGCGTAGTGTCGGTTGAAACAACAAATCCGGTCCGCCTTGGTTGTCAACCATTGATTGATAGGGAGGGCCCAACCACTTGGATGTCACGTTGGAAGTTAGGATCCATGGCGATCCGCAAGTGGGGTATAACTCCAAGGAATACCCCCATGTATAGGTGAAACAACCCATTTACGTACCAGGTACTAACTGTTTGGGACATTCAAGTGTGGGAACCCTTATGAAATCGAAAAAAACACCAGTTTTTTACATGGATGGAAATTGGTAAAGTTTCAAATGGATGGACATGGAAATTTAATTAATTACAACCATGTCACATGTATGTAAAGATTTGGGAAGCATCATCCAGTTGATAGCCAACCAGTTTTCAATGGATGGCGTGATTATTGCTGACTAGTCACAACCAGGATTACTCAATAAGAAAGATGCCAAAAAAAATAAGCGTAGGTGGCATCCCCAACAGCAAGGAGGTTTGCATTTGTAAAGTAGACATTGATTACCGCCTTTTCCTTGCACAAGCATTGTGGCAAAGTAAAAAGAAGTGTACTTGCAATGCACAAAAAGTATACGTTCAACGTCCAAAAGTGCACTTTCAAAGAATACAAGTATACTTTCAACGTCCAAAAGCACTTTCAAAGTGCAATAGTATACTTTCAAAGTACAAAAGTATACGTTCAAAGTACAAAAGTATACTTTCAAAGTACAAAATTGTACTTTCACTGTACAAAATCACACTTTCAAAGTCCAAAAGCATACTTTCAATTTACAAAAGCATACTTTCAAAGTACAAAAATATATGCGCAAAGTACAAAAGTATACTTTCAAAGCACAAAAGTATACTTTCAAAGCACAAAAGTATACGTTCAAAGTACAAAAACATACTTTCAAAGTACAAAATTATACTTTCAAAATACAAAAGTATACGTTCAAAGTACAAAAGCATACTTTCAACATACAAAAGTATACTTTCAAAGCACAAAAGTATACTTTCAAAGTACGAAAATATACTTTCAAAGTACAAAACCATACTTTCAACATGCAAAAGTATACTTTCAAAGTACAAAATTATACTTTCAAAGTACAAAATTATACTTTCAATGTATACCCCTCGGAACCCATCAAACACCGAAACCTTCGAAACCTCGGGCTCGCAACCTTCTGAACCCGGAACAATGCCTCGGGTCCGGAACCCGGTTTCTTCTTTGAACCGCCCCAGCTCGCCCAGAACACACCGAAATCTATATTGTGCAAAGACCCCAAAGCATTCTGCTCTTGGGGAAAAAAAAACAAAAAATTGGATGTTTCAGTCATTTTTCGGTCTCCACACCACTTCCAGGATTCCACCCCCGGACAGCCGAAAAAAAAAAAAAACAGGAAAAACCTTGGTCATCAGGGAACTGTTGAATAATCAGCATCCCAACGTAAGGGATTTTGTGGAGCGGCTACGCAGGTGCCATGAGCCTTCTGCGACATGATGTCCTGGGTAACCAACGACCATACAGGATAAATCCAACAACAAATGGATGGAAATCCAAGGGTATATACCCCCCCCCCCCAATGAGGCCCTAATTAGTGGGATGATGATGGTTAGTAAGTTAGTCATCCCTTAATAGGGCGGCCCTATTTCTTGGGTGCAGGGGTGGCATTGAAGGGGTACCCCTTGGATTTTTATGAAAAAAAACAACATATGATATTCCAACCAAAAAATGACTACCCCCCCTCCCGGGAAGTTTAACAGCAAAAGCCCCTCTGCAAGACGATCCGGCTTCCTATTGGGTTTCGGTAGCTTTTTCAGGGGCTTCTGCTGTTAAACTTCAGGAGGGTAGACCCCTGAAAACTAACATGTCCTTTGAATAGCGGCCATTTCAAAAGGAAAGACGATCGTCTTCCAACCATCTTGAAGTAAGAAGCCCTATAGTCTAGAGCTTATCTGCGTGGGCACAAAAAGAATCCAAATAAAGACATCCAACAACAACCAAAAAAAATCTACTTTCCCAAAGCTTTTTGTGGGTCAAGAGAATCCAACCAACAACCAAAAAAAATGACTTCCAATACCAATGCCTGGGGAAAGAAAAAAAGCCACCCAAAAATCACCCTCCCTTCATTTGCTGATCACCTTCCCTGCAGAAAAAAAAAAACAACCGAAACATCTGTCCCCAAAAATTTGCCAAATCTGAACAACAAAGACAAAAAGACCACCTTTCCCCAATGATCTGGGCAAAAATTGGCAATAAATCCTATAGATCTATATTTTTTGGGTGGATTTTTGGAGAAATTCCCTTACAAATCACCACCAATTTCAGGGATTCCCAACCAACCGGGCTGTGGTTTTTGGTCGGTTATAATCCGCCCCAGACTGATGCGGGTTATCCCAGTAATCCCGTCAGCCTCGGAGCCCTTGATGTTGTCCGGTGCCGACTCGAAACCAGAGTTGCTACAACCTTGCAATAGACCTCAAAGCAGAACCAGCCGAGATCACTTGGTGGGGACGGGAGATTCCCCAGAACTGTGGGAAAAACAGAGTCAAACCACTATTGGTTGGTGGTTGAGTTTCAACCAACCCATTCTGAAAAATATGCGCAAGTCAAATTGGGTGAACATCTTCCCCAAAGTTCGGGGTGAAAATTTTAAAAAAAAATGGAAACCACCACCTAGAAAGCATAGGAGCTTCTTGTAACAGGGATTCTCCGGACGTTTTTTTGGCCAAAACTTAGGTTTTTGGGTTTTTTACCCCCAAAAAAAAGTACGCCCCAAGTTGAGCACCTGTGAAGAGGTGGAGGATGTTTTGTGGAAGATGTGTTTTGGAGGGAATTTATATTAGCCCTCAGGAGTTTGCCTAAGAACATATCATTCAAACATTTTTTTTCTGAAAAAAAGTCAAGGTTTTCCCGAAAGGAACGGTGGAAACTTGTCCCAGGTTCATGATGGGCTATAAGTTGAGTTATGGCGCATGTATAAGTAGGTTTTTTTCACCCCAGTGACCCATGTATAAGGCCGTTTATAATTTGTAACGATCAGCTCGGGGCATGACCCACTCCCTGGCAAATGTTTCCCTTGTACCGACTTAACCCTGAACTGCCGGTCCGGCTGCCGTCCTCTGTTGAGCTTGGAAAAAAAAATCATGAGGAAAACTTACCCAGCAATGAAGATAAGGATAAAAACACATCAAAGGAGCTCCCGTAACACATCAAAGGAGCTCCCTCCAACACATCAAAGGAGCTCCCTCCAAAAAAAAACTTGCATTTTTGTTGTGGACCATCCTGGTACCTAACATATCGCCCAAATTAAGGCACTTCTGAGATCGTCGATGCTTTTCCGAACTTCCCCAGGTAGGCAAAAGTTTTCGTTCCATGGAAGGTAACTCCACTCAAACAAAAATGAAAAAACAGAAATTGCACCGCATCCCAGGTGATTCAAAGTGACCTTTTGATCCCCTAGTTGGAGGTCACTCAACCTTTGAAATGGTCACTTAACCATCCCAAAAAGGTCACCAGCAGAATTGCACCACATCCCAAAAACTTCACCACATCTCCCAAGTTACAAATCATTCCCATCAGCATGGCACAGCCGATGGCCTTCCATTTTGGGAGAAAATCCATGGCGGAGTTCGGGAACCGAACCACCGAACCACCTCGAGTTCGTGTCCTCCACGAGACTCGGAGACTGGGTTTCGGCCGTACCGCAGGATGCCACGAATCCGGTGGGAAAGGGCTCTGGATTCGGCGCGGCGTGGTCCAAGAAACATCAAGGTGACAGCGAGGGATATCAACCGGACAATCTTTGGCAGATGATATGGATGGCCTTTGGACCAGTATACTTGTTGTTCGTACAAAAAAAATAGAAATGACAGGATACCACAACACATTTTTTCTAAAAATGTTCCTGCTTTTTTCTTCAGCTTTTTGTTCTGCCTTTGATTTTAAGACACGTGTCCGGGTCCACTTTTTCTTGCCAAACAATCGAAGGAATGAAGAGATGAACCCAAAAAAAAAGTACCATATCCCAGCATTTTTCCCACAAAAAAAAAAACGAATCATCCCCCCCCCCTTTTTTAATTGTTGGTGGATTTCGGTGATTTCCTTCCCTTGGGTCCCACCACCAACCCGACCAGGTGGGGCCTTTTGCTGTTTGATAGAGCTCCATAAGCTCCTCCTGTTGCTGTTGCCTTACAAAAGTCTAAGAATTTTCCAACATACCCCTGGAACATACCCCAGACCCTCAACTAACAGTTTATGAAGGATTTCCCTTCATTTGGGGGTTTAGGGATGGCTGGGGTATGCTCCAAGGGTATGTTGGGGTCTTCTTGGAAAAAGAGTTTGTTTTTGGGGCTTACTACTGTTGATGGGAACAAATCAACAGTACCAGTTTGAGGGAAAGGTAGTATATCCCAATTATTTACAAGGGTTTTGATATATTCCATTATTTTTGGGGGTCAACATATTTACATTTTAAAAAAAAAAATCTACATCCATTTAATTTAATTATACATCCATATTGTTGGGGGGATAAGCGAACATAGCCAATAGAAAATGGACATTGACATATTGAAGATGTATATTATATTTCCTATTGAAAATGGGGGATATTCCAGCCAGCTATGTTTGGATTTACCTTGTACTAAGCTACCAATTTGTAGGGGATTTTGTTGTTTTTGGAGTCACAAATCTCCAACTCCTACATCTCGGCCAGCTTCAGGCTTTTCAAATTGGCAAACCACACATTTCCACGTCCAAAAAAAAACGCAACGAATCTATATGGGTGTTTCCAATAATAAGGGGAAAACCCCCAAACTGGATGGTTTATAATGGAACATCCTATTAAAATGGATGATTTGGGGGTACCACTATTTTTGGAAACACCCATATATCATCATTACATGACATAGTCTGCAGCTAAAAAGCGTTTCATTCATCTGAATCAATGCAACAACAAAAAAACACATCTCCAGACCAAAGCCATCCGCTTCCGACCACGACTTTCTCTAAAGGACTGTGGGATCCCTTTATTGCCAGTTACCAGTTACCCCCCCAAGGGGCCTTTCCCCGGGACTTTCTTCCTGGACCTGGCAATGTTTTACGGCTCAGTTGGATAACAGGACATACTGTTGATGAAAGAAATCCGGCTAACCAGTTGAGGTTGGTAGTTTATCCCGTTTCTATAATAGGGATCCTTATTTCATGGCTTATGAAATAATCCCCATATAACTGGGTAGCATAATCCCCAATATAAAACAACCAATGGGAAATGATCACTGCTCACATTGCATACCTCCAACTTTCCAACATCCATTGATAAATGATATATACGTGATGTGAATGCCTTGCAATCAGCGATAGCTTGTTTTTTCCAAATCATGGGGACATGAGTAGGAGTACTTAGAGGTTCAGGATACTTAGTAACTGGCCATTCGTCCATTCCATGGACCCATTTTGATGTAAACGACATCTGGAGCAGAAAAAAATCTAAGAAAAAATCAATGGGTTTTATGGATGAAGCTCCGCCCTGTGGCTGCCACAAGCTAAACAAAAGAGATGTGTTGCACGTCTTGTTCATCAAAATTCGAAGTAAATGGAATTAGAATACACCCCCGAAAACTAACATGTCAACCCTAAAAAGGGACTATTTCAATAGAAAATACATCGACTCCAACCATTGATTTTTAAGGGACATGTGACTAGTTGGTGGTTTCAACCCATTCGAAAAATATGCGCAAGTCAAAATGGGAATCTTTGCCATGTAGTCAACTAGTGATAAATTGGTGGTTTGGGGCCCGGTGGTTTGGGATTCGAATCGGGGTGCCCTGTAGCCGTAACAATCCCTTTCATGAAAGGGGATTGGATCGGAATCCAAAGCACCACCAAACGCCCCAAACCACCAAACGCCCCAAAACCATTAGTTTCTTGGTTTTGGGGTGAAATTTTTGAAAAAAAAGTCTTCAAACCAACCACCACCTTGTTTCATGTTTCATGTCATCCTTGTATAGGTCCCCATGTCTAGGGCCTAAAAACTGCTAGGATGGGCTCGGGTTACCCGGGCCAACCCCAACCCCCCGGTGTTCACTCACCTCGATCTCCTTCTATGGCACGTGTCATAAAGGGATCTGCTTCAGGATCCTCCAAAGGGCCAAGGGTTTTACCCGAGGCCAAGGCCGTCAAACAGAAGGGGAACCTTTAACAAAAACACGGGAAACATCCCATGTCCAAATAGGGTTTCGATATATGTTCAACTAGGGTGTGTTTTTTCATAGGGTGGAAGTTTAATAGTTTAATTTTTTGTTTATTTGAAATCCTTGGTTGTTGTTTCGGTAGCGGGGGTAAACCACCTAAATGGGCTATATATAGAATGATCCCTATGATTTCTATTGGTTACTGTTAACCTTGAAAAAATGGCTCTTGAGATCAATCAAAAAACTGAGGGTTCTTCGTGCCTTTAGACGATGACTAGCAGATTGAGATCCTGCCCTGAGATTATAGTATAATATCATATACCATTCCAAAAGGAAACTAGTATTCCAACCATTTTCAGGTGCGAACTGTTACAGTAGTTTCAGGGAGGGTAAAATATCAATTTCAGTGTGATCCAACAAATGAAATTGAAAATCCATTTGTTCTAACCAACATCACCAACCAGGATGTTGACTAAATGTGGGGTTGAGGGAAAAAACTGTTGTTTCACCATAGAATATGCCTTTGGACCCCAAAAAACCCAATGGAAAAATGAAGGTTTTAAGACCTAAAAAAGCTATGGGTTATGAGTTGTAACCTCTGCAAAATTAAGGTTGCAGCCACATATCTACAACATATGGGATGAGAACCTCGTAAAATGCATTGCAGGGATATGATTTTTTACCTTTCTGTACCTTGAACTTCCTCCTCCCCGAAAAAATGGGTCCCTCCAATACTTGGAGAATACATCCCATGACTTGGTTCAGTGGTTAATGACCATGGTGATCGTAAGTTGCCAAGTTGCCAGGGGTTGTGAACAACCCCTTCCAAACGGCCGAACTTTATGGCTTATAAACAGGGGTTGCTACGTACTTACTAACTCGCAGATCCTCCAAGTAGTGCTGGCCTTTCAAATACAGCCATTTTTTACTTCCGTGGATCGGAGAGAGAGTATCTCCAAAAGGAAACTGAATTCAAAAAAAGAAGCCATTGTATCTAGTTGGTGGTTGAACCAACTCATTTGAAACATATGCAACCGTCAAAATGGATCCATCTTCCCTAGGTAGTGGTGAATTTTTTCAAAAAATTGTTGAAGTTTCACCACCGAGGTATACTCCGCAAAATTGGGTTTCAGAAATACCATCTTTTTCCAGACGTTTCCACCTATGCCTCAACAAGGAGGTTCCTGGGGGTGAGCTATGTTTAGTGAAGGGTACAAACATGTACCTTTTTGCGGCTGGCAGGTAGGTGATCCTTTCCACCTCAATTTTCACCCCCGTTTTTTCCCAAAAAATTTCCCGGAACCGTAAAGTTCGTGCCATTGCCCGTGGGAGGTGACACTGGCCTCAGACTTTGTGTGGCTTCGGGATTCGCGGGGAGATGTCATGGCATCAGGACATGTTTGTTCAGGGGTCATGATATGAAACCATCCCAAACTTCATGCACTACTGTTGATGGCAACCAGAAATTTCGGCGAAAAAACTCACCAGTTGATTGTAGTAGATATCCCCATGATTTACAAGGTCTTATATACAATCCCAGGTGGTTGGTGCGGGATGTCTTCAATCATCATTATTATAGGGCAAATTCCTCAAATCATCATACATTTGCATTGTTTGATTCCTGGGAAATAGATAATCTAATGACCCCTGTTGTTGTTCCGCAATTTTTTCACCAAGAAGATGTTGCCACACAACCGTTAAATTCAGGTCCATCTTGACCTTTCTGATACTGTTTGGTGATCGTCGGATTGCAGCCCGCCATCACAAGGAAGTGGTGAAAAAAACTTGCACAACTTCCAACCGAAAAAAAGGGACAAAAACGGCATCACTTACCGAAATGCTTTGGGGCCCACCCCCCCCCTCATCTGAAAAAAAAAAGGGGGGGGGTGGCCGACCTCAAGTCAACCATCAACTAAGGCGCAGACAGCAGCCACAAGAGGATCCAATCTCCAAGTACTGCCCGGATCTGTCAAGCAGCGGAACGTAGGGACGTCGAGATCTACCCCCGGAAAAGGCACCCGTTGGTGAGATTTACGCCCCGGATGAGAAAACTAGCATAACGATCGCTGGAAAATTTCGTACCATGAAGGTATACGGTATATATGTCCGACAATAAAGAAATGGGGCGACTTTTCCATCTAGTCATGTTATGTTTTCGGGGGGTGCGGTGCATCTATTTCCTATCTTGGCGGGCAAAGGTCGTTGAGGTTGTTGATCCTTGGCCAGGGATCAAGGTCGATCCCATCAACCCCCATATAGAAATCTTTGAGTTTATATGGGGTGTTTCCAAAAATAGGGGTACAGTACCCCACAAATGGATGGTTTACAATGGAAAAGCCTGTAAAAATGGATGATTTGGGGGGTAAAACCCACTATTTTTTGGAAACCACCATATATAGTCCAACAAAAATGTATCCAGGTTTCCAAGCGTTTGAGGAGTTACACATTCACCAGAAAGCTGGTGTCTGGTAGCACGGATCTTTGATATCTTGGAGATCTTGTTGAAAAGGCACCATGGGAGTGGACATTTGCATGGGTAGCTGTGGGTCAAAACTAAGGCATCAAATAGCTCCAAGGTGGAGACTTGAAATATTGTGAATCATAGACATTGAAGTTGTGGGTTTATTTCATCATCCCTACGGAAAACAAAGGTATTGTTTCTAAATATATAACAAATATGATTGAATAACATTGAAGAATGATGTATAATTTTTAAAAAAAAACATTCTCAATCATGTATACTGTATACATCTCAGGTCACAAGCATGGTGATCGCCCCCTTTTTTTTCTCAGTTTTCACAAGTGCATCACGGTCTGGTTGGACAGGAAGTCGACCCAAGCGTAGGGGCTTGCTGGCCACAGGTTGCAGCACCATGGCAGCACCACGTGCCTTTCAAGCGATCACCACTCTGGATGTCTGAATTTCGTGGTTTCTGAGTTGCTGTGGTATTGCGAGTCGCTCACATCTGTGGTATTCCGAAGCGCCAGGGCAAATGGACTGCTTCGGAAAGTTTCCCACAGTTTCGCCTGCTAACCTCGTTTTTGAAGTAAATCAAGGCCTCCATGATGCCTGCGAGCAGCCAAGGGGGGCAAAATTGGTGGGTTGTTGTCATGCACTTGCCGACTCTGGAAGGTGATGGATTGCTATCCATGGGAACCCAAAACCTTCATTTTTAGGGGTTATAACCCATATTTTGGGGTGTAAAACCTTCATTTTTCATGGTTTTGGGGTCCAAGGGATGGTAATATGCATCTTTCTTTAACATTCCGGAAAACGCCACGTCCAAGTCCCTCCCAACAACGGCGTTTTTGAAGAAGCTTCCCCCCCAGAACTTGGAGGTTCAACGAAAGGAATGAGCGTTTTCTAGCACCATGCCGAGCCATACCACTCAACTTCTGAGAAAACAACTGTCGTTTTTCAAAGCTCTACACCCCCGAAGTTTAACATAGCCCCTGAAAAATGATGGTTGGAAGACTACTTTCCTTTGGGATGGTATATTTTCAGGGGCTATGTTAAACTTCCAGGGGGTACAAGTCTGGAGGGTGTACAATACAACAAAGGTGGCCACAAAGGATTCGGCCTTGGAAAGTTCTCCACCCAATTCAGCAAAAATCAGGCCCCATCCCCAACATCACACAGATTCTCACAACGTGATGCCCTATCCAACTCCCATCCGGCCGCTCCTTCCACCAGCACTCGGCCAAAGCAACGTGATGAGCACATTTCACAACGTCCGCTTTGCCCTGCTTGCAAAGTTTTCCCATCTCGTGGTACATCAGCTCAGCAGCCTGTCCATATCAGATGCACCAAAAATAGCACTTTGGTCAACCCTGCTGGGATCTTGCCCGGTGTAACAGTAAAGGTTCGGGGCTCGGACAGAAAAAAAACACGTTGCAAAAAAAAACAGCTACCACTTTACTAATAATTCAATGTAATTTGCAAGTGAATCATGGTGACTTCTACCGTTAAAGTTCATTAAAACTCCACCTTTTTTTTGTCATTTTTCAGCTCCCCAGAAACCTCGTCGGCACCAGTGGATGCTTTTGCGGCCAGGAAATGCGCTCCCATCATGGAGGAATCTTCTGGGAAAATCCTACGAGAAACCCCGAGGCAAAGACCAGGCAGTTTTTAGGTTGACGCATTGCCAATCTGTTAAAAAAATGGACTTCTAGCTTAAGTTACCTACTTAGAGGTTCAGGATACTGGATGTAACTGGTTATATGTAGGCTTATAACCCTAGGATTTGGGGACATATAACCCACTTCTAGAGGTTATAACCCTGGTTACTATCCACTTACTAAGTATCCTGAACCTCTAAGTATGGATTATGGGTCCTACTAATGGAATTCTTGGTGTTCATGAAAGAATCGTGTATTCTGCCTTTCTGGCATAAAGTTCAACGTACCTTTCTCCTTTGTGTTGTCCTTCCTAGCAACAATCCATCGATCCATCTAAGGATTCGTTCAATCCATTGTGGATTCATTGCCTTGTGCATTTACTGATAAAGTGATATGGTTCAAAATTTACTGATGATAACTTTTTCAAACTTATTTAGCTGTGTATGCAACATCTCCTGGTACACATGATCTAGGTATTGACTTCTTCATCTAGTTTGATCTTTGGCTTCTTGTAGGTGTTTATAGATACCAACAAACACATGTTTTCAAAGCCTGAAGAAAAGCAGGGACAACAGAATCCGAGCCTCTCAGGACAGAGGCCATGTGTAGGACGTGTACCGCGGATTGAAGCCAACTTTTACCCTCTCTCAACGCAGAGTGCTGAACTCCCCACGCCCAAGCACTTCGCTGAGTCCATGTGAAAAGGGACGCTACCGGTAAGACTCAAAAGCAGAGGATAAACGTGCCGTCCTTCGGGACCGTACGTTGATCCATTGCTCTTGAGTCTTTCCCGCGTCACTTTTCGTGGAATGGACTGCCAGTATCCTAGAGATCCGCCGCAGTTGGAGAGCCAGCAATGGCATGGCGCCCAGCTTTGCTAACCTCCACCGGTGGCAGAGCACAGCCAGAAAATGCTTCGCCACAGGCACTTCATCTGCGGCGGGAAAATTCATCTATGCCAAATTGCCACGGCGCAATGAAGCGCCGAGCGTGTTCTGTCAGCAACACCGTGACCCGCACCGTCGCTTGGTGGTCACCCCTATCACCAGAAGTAGCTTGTCACCCCCTATCTAACCCGAACAGCTTGAATTTTTCTCTGATCATGATGATCATGTGTTTGTCTTGACAAGTGTTTTTCAAAGTCACCCGCCAACCACGGTACGTCGCATGTAAGTCTTTCCAATAATTTCCGCGTTTCCACCTCCCACAAGTGGCGGCGGCATTGGGCGCTGCCACGTGAAACGACGTGACTCCCGAACAAGTCAACTCCAAGTACCACTCGCAGCAGCTAACTAACCGCGGTAGGCCAGTGCAGCTTCAAAAGGCGCCATCGTTGAAACAACTGGCGAAAAAGTGTTCCTAACGTGAACTGGAAGGTGCTGCTGATAACTCAATGATTTTAAGAGATGCTGAAAAAGAGGTGCAATCATCCATCTGTGACTTTGTGACTTTTGTGTGGTATCCAAAAGGGCAAGTGCAATTTCGGTTGCAATCAGTGCTGTGTGGTTGCAATGCAGTACAAGCAACTTGTGCAGTTTGTACAACTGCTTGATCATCCATGTGCATCTCGCAGCTGCAGACTTGAACAAAAGGATAACACATGTATCTGTTCAAGCTCTCTCCACCTTCATAAATCAAAGAAACATTCCGTAGTTGGTGCACATTCTCCGAACTACTTCCGTGTTTCCTTCCGTGTTCGATCTACTTGGAATCGCACATCATGACGAAACAAACCACGAAAAACAACCAACCAACTGCAGCTCAAGTAGAGAGGTGGTTAATAAAAGTCTTCGTCGAAGAAGATGGTTGCAAAAATCATACCGTAACACCCCAGAAGATGAACAGCTGGAACCTGAAGTCATGATGGTTTGGTTGGAAGATGTTTTTGTTCCTTTAAACCAGGGAGTGTATGTATTCTCAGGTGAACCAGCCGTTAATCTTCCGGGCAATTAGAGAACTTTCAACAACTCAAAGTTTGCTTCCAAACAAGGTCGTCAAAATGGTGTTGCTATGCTGTCGGGAAAACATTCCAAGCACACAAAAATGCTGAGTGCTCTACGTTCCCATTGATTCCGCGGTCATGAACAGAGCTACCGTAGCCTCACCCCAAGCAAAATCAACTTTCAGTCAACCCAATCACCCTTGATCATCAAACTCCCCCCAAACAGTGATTTATCACCACTTATTAGAAGTTTATTCCTGTGAATATGATATATATCAATATCAGCTTGGGGTTTGCTTGAACATCCATGACTTCTTTACCAAAAATCATCTTTTTGAGCACTGTGTTGATCATCTCAAAAAGCAATTTCCAGCACAAGAACGGCGTTTTTCAGAACATCTTTTGGCACGACTGGTGTTTTTTGACCTTCAAAAGATGGAGTTCAACAAGAAACACCAATGGCGTTCTCTTCCAAACTTAACCTCAACAACTTTCAAAATTCCCAACCACACTCTGATTTTCCCAACGAATTGTTTGTGAAAATACATACCATCCACCAACGAAATCCCCAAATCTCAGTCTCCTAACTCTGATTTTGTGTACTCTTCTCACAGAACTCGATGGTCGTCATGGCCTTAAAAGGGGCCAACAACAACAACGGCTCCACTCCAACAACAACGGCTCCACTCCAACAACGGCTCCACTCCTGTTGAAAAACGGCGGCTCACGGCTGTGGTGTTGAGGACAATCTGAGTTAGGGACTTGTAACATCAGCCAAATGTGAAAAATGAAGAAAAAGGTAATCCTTGGAGTGGAACGATTGGAAATGTCATGGAAAAATTATAGCTTGGTCACATTTCGACGAAACCAGTCCACATGCATGAAAAAATCTGAAAAAATCCATGAAACCTCTAAAGTCATGTTTTTCTTGAACCTTGGAAATGGACGATGTGTATCCAAAATGCCTCCAACATAGGAACTTTTTTTAAAGCTGTTTGGAAAATCCACTTGCCGGAATCGCTTCGTGGAAAACTTTGCCGAGCATCAAGATACCCAAAAAAGCGGACAGTGTTTCTGCAAATAGCACCAAAAACCTGAGCATTCGATTTTTTGGCGAATGCAAAAAAAATACCTGGTGGTATAATACCTCCTCAAACTTCGCTAATGGCTTCGACAAAAGAACAGATTCCTACAGATAGAAAGAAAAAAAAACTGCCTGTAGGCGCCATACGAAGATCCAGGGATTTTGATCAAGAAAAATGTTTTTAGGGAGTTTTACATCGGTCTAGCTTTATCGAATTATTGAGCTTTGCTTCGAAATGTTTCATGCGTTAAAAGTAGGTGTTGGATTTTCGGATGACGCGAGTTACAGAGAATTGAGTAGATTTTGGTTTCCTCTCTACAAGCTTTTTGGCCCAAACCTACAGCAGTTGAGAATCTGCACATCATCTTTATAGTTCACTTTTGTGAACACGGGTTCCGAGATCCCCCCTTTGCCTTTTCGAATATTCAACAACGGTTAATTTGAGGTGGTACCAATGCGTGCACATTTTTTTGGTACCAATCTAGGGATATGATAATATCTACAGTAAGTAATGATATCATACAGGTATCTTTTAAAAAAAACTACACTACACTTAAACTAAGAACCCCGGATAGTACTAACGCTATTGAAAGGAATAAAAGTTTAAAGCATCTCCATTTTTTGGACGTCTGGAATCTTTGTTGCTTTACTAGTTGGTGGTTTCAACCCGTTTGAAAAATATTAGTCAAAATGGGAATCTTCCCCAAATAGGGGTGAAAATAAAAAATATTTGAAACCACCACCTAGTTAATGTACATATCCTATGGACGGTTCAATCCTCATGAAAAATTCCACGAGACTTGGAGTCCCCGGCATCTGTGCAAATGCGGAATTCTGCTGCACAGCACTCTCCACCGTCCTCAGCCAGGATGAGGCAAAAAGAAACATAAGATTCCACTGGGTTAAAGGCAGATTGGCAAAACAAACACCTTGATGGGTACAGTACACACCTCAAGTTTGACAGCTCGCCACCTGAAAAATGATGCTTTGGAAGACTGAATTTCTTTTGGGATCATAAAATTTCAAGTGCTACTGTTGATGGAAGAAATCCGGCCAACCACCTGGGATGTAAAAAAACCTGTCAATAATGGGATATTTTCCATATCAACAGGTGCAATGTTTCTTCCATCAACAGTATTTTTGCAAGGAAGAAAAATCACGCGGCTGTCCGCTCGTCTTGCAACCCAACAACTAACAACCCAACAACCCAACTGTGGGCATTCGTTGAACGACTACCGGGTAACTCCTTGTGTTTCGGTCTCTTTCCCAATTCGGAGCCCTGAAAAAAACCATCCGAGCTCTTCGTTGGAGTTTTGGGAGGGTCCAAAAAATCATCCAGTCAAGTCCAAAAACTGAGACCCTGACGGAATCATGGTGATGGTAATAAAGTTGCATGCTGCTGCGGAGTAGAGCAGCAAAAGAAAGAAGAACTTGTGGTTCCTGCAAGGAACTTGCCCGGCTGCCAACAAGTGGATTTGCACAGCCAATCAGCTGCGATTTGATATCCAAAAAAAGTTGAAAAATTAACACCGCAGTGATATTCCACCAAAATCCTGACAAAAAAAAAACGTCCCCAAAGACAACCTTGCACAGAACGTTCCAACTGTCACAAATCACTCCAAGCCCAAAAAAAATACCAAGACCTTACTACCCTTCTGACCGAGCATCAGACCTACTATTACCATTTCGATGGTGCTTTACTTCGGCCCGAAAACTTCGAAAAAACACAAAAAATCCAACGAAAAGTAAAGCTTTTCAGTGTCCTGAATCCAACGCAATTATAGATCCAGGGACAATGGTGATCCATCTTCAAAATACAGGTCTTACCTGGGCAGCCCCGAGGAATGGAGCTGGCTACCTGATTTCCTAACAGTTTGCTGAACATAACCCCCTGGAAAAGGCGATCCCTGTTGGAAACCATCATTTTTAGCAGCGAAAAACGTTAGTTTCAGGGAGTGGACATAGCTGCTTGGTGTGCTGAGGATGATGAATCCTAGTTGCACAGTTGCATTGATTATTGGAACCATTCCCTTTATTTGTCTTCATCCAAAAGAAAAACAAAAAGCTCAGCACATCACAAACTCTGCAATGATGACATCTGTCTGGCTTGTACCTGGAAACACGGGCAGATGTAAGGCCTAAACTCCCACTGCATATCAAAGGGGATGGTCATAAACCCAATAGTAGGAATAGCAGGGGTTTATAGACCCATCATATCCCATTATTATTTAAAAAAACGATTATATAAAGGTTGGATGACCATTCCCCTTATAGCTACTTACTCTGATCGCACCGATCGACATTCGGCAATGAAGTTGATTTTTTCTGATAGTGATAGCTCCTGTAGACGTTCCTGGGATCTTTTTGATGTCAGAGATACCGAAGCTGGCAGTTGTTTTTTATTCATAAGAAAATCCCTACAGCCATAGTAACAAGCAACCCCTCACAAAGCCTTGGGAATCGAATTGGCCAAACACAACTTCGACTCAACCATCGCCCCAACAACAAAAAAAGGAGGCTCACTTGGCACACCATTTGCAATGTCTACGTTCACCCGTGCGTTTCTTCTCCTTGAAACAAAAAAAACACATTGGCGAAGTAGGAAATTTGGTCATTCGTTGGCAAAAAATGGATGGCCGGAGGCGTTGTTGCGCATTTCATGTAGGTGTTTCCAAAAATAGGGGGAAAACCCCCAAAATGTATGGTTTATAATGGAAAACCCTATTAAAACGGATGATTTGGGGGGAAAACCCCCTATTCTTGGAAACATTCATGTCATGTTGGCCGTATGGCCCTCTGGATGATTACGGTTCCGGAAAAAAAGCTGCTTCCGGTCCCCAAGTCTCCAACTCGTTTCGGGAGTCACGCAAGGATTCTGAGGATACGGAAGTTGCTTGAGGAGGATATTCGAAACAGTGAGGGTGATACCCCCCGAAAGGAACCAGTAGAGAAAACATCGACCCAAAAACCACCAGCCATTTTTTTGGGCTTCAAAATATTCGTTTTCGGGGGGTGGAACTCACAATTCACCAAGCAAAAAAAGTAGGATTTCCTATGGGCGTTTCATGGCTTCACAGCTTGGATTTTTGTTGAAGATCTTGTCTTTATATCCATACGAAACCATTGGAAGATTTTGTAAAAATCGTATGATTTCCATCATCATCACACAATCATTTATTTGAAAAAAAAAGAAAATTTGACAACTTCAGAATTGGATTTCATTCCAAAAATACCTCCCAATAAAGAAAAGAAAAAAATCGCCCCCAAAAAAATATCACGGCCAAATTTCTTCACACAAAATTTTGCTTCACACGAATCCCGATTTCCAGTCGCGAAACCTTGCTACTACCGCCGTCCTTTGTCTCAGGCTGCTGTACTGCTTGATCAGGAATGTACTCCCAGGATGCATCTTCCTCCTTTGAAGGGATGTTTCCTGGATTTGTTGCCACCTCCAAACAGTTGACAAACGACCATCAACTAAAAAAAACTCACAGCACCCAAAAAAAACTTAAAAAAGAAAAGTCAGAAGGGTTCCGGAAACTTCAACCCATCATCAACTTGACAACTCTTCATCGTTTATAGGTAAAAGTCATCCTTCCGTGTTATCAACTCCTACATGAGTTTCTGCAAAATGTCTCAGGCAGCGACTGCGCGAACGTAGCACAGAAGCATCATGACGGTGATCTTAGGTCGAACATGTCGAAAACTCGCCGTTTTGGATGTTCCAACAGGCACCACTGCTGGTGCCAGGTTACAGGTCGTTGCTGGGTCCAGGGGGACCTTAAATGAGGCTTAGGAATGGTGTAGGGTGTTTTTTCGGTCCCTGGCAAGGTAGATGTGTGTGTTGCTGTACCGAATGCGGCTTGAGTGTAGACAGTATGGTTTTTTTGGTGTATCTTCGAATATATCCCCCGTCCCCTAACAGTGACCACATGCATGGCAAGCCAGATTTGAAGGCGGCGGTGCTCAGTGCGCAGCTTAGTTTCTCTTCTTCAACGAGTTGGAGGAGAACAAGATATGGAAAAACCCAGCGGATTGCAACAAGACATCCGTCCCCAAGAACCTACACTCAAAAAACAAAGAAGCCAACTGAAAATCTCCCAAAGCATGCCAAATCCCAAAAAAAAAAATAGTTCGCGGAAAGACTGAAACGAAGAAAACCAACAAATCATGTCGGACAACATTTCTTGAAATGTCTTTTTGGCAGGCTGCTGTATAATGAATCTAAGCTCCCTGCGCCATTGAACACAGCCGTCTGGATGATGCCGGAGTGATAACTGCCACAGCAAAAAATTCCGTGGATAAGGGCCCTCACCAAGTGACACTTGTTCTAAATTTCAATACCCTTTTGACATTCCATTACAGTATACTCATCATTTAACCATGTAACAGTTTCTTTTCAGACCATGGCTAGTCATCATTCCCCAATATTCCCGAGGTAAGTCAGTAAGTCCTAGGTCTGTTGTTCATCCCCCCCTATTTTCAGGGACTTTCTATAACATTAAATGATTGCAATGACCACGGTTTAGGTCTGAGTTTGGAGGTCATGCGATTCCAAGAAGTTCCTGGCAAAAAAGAGCCTGGAAATACTTAACTTTTGGCGTCGGCTTCATGCACTGGCAGTCGGCTTCACCAAAAATTGAAGCTCCTGAAAATATACACTGCCAAATGGTGTTACCCTCTAGGGAACTAACATATCCCACCTGGGGAAGAGGAAAATCATCTTTAAAAGTGCCTTGAAAACGGGATATGTTAGTTCCCTGGCGGGTATGTTTTTGATGGTTGTTCTCACGGAAAAAACACCCTGGAAAACTACAAACATTTTGGAAGCCAAAAGTCTGGAGGTGGATGGTTCAGAATGTTTTTCCGGAGGTCAAATTCATTTCCCACCAAAATCCTGCTTGCTGAGCCACTCAATGGTGGAGTGATTATTTGACAAAATGATCTTTAGAAACAACTTGAAACATCCAGCCATGCACAAACGTGCAAGTCCCCCCCTCGTTGCAGCCTTCTAGAATCTTGCAACAAAGGAATCAGGTGGTAGTAGCTGTAGATCAAGTACAGACTCACCATGTTCATAACCACAAACACGACCTGGGTGCGGAAAATGGAGAAATTGTGCCAAGCATCTAGTGCAGGGCCTCATATAAAAAGAATGCAGTGCTGTATCAGACACTCAAGCTAGTCAACTGAATGTTGATCTCCCCACAAGCATATCGTTGATGAAAAAATTCTAGCCAACCACTTAGGATAGTTCAAGACATTGATCAACAGTAGCACCCTAGCAAAAAATCTGTTGCATGTCCCATCCTGGATGTGTTACATCCAAAAAAAAACGGCTTCCATCCCTCCAAACCCCTCAAAAGAGTCCCATAGATTTCACCTATCCAACGGATTGCAGGTACAGGGTTTGCCATAATCACCTCAAACAACCCTAAAAAATAGGAGAAACCCTATATACATCACCAAGGGACTTGCACGCTACCTGTCAATCTTTAGGGGCCCGATTTTCCCATGTAACTTTCGCTTCGGACATGGTGGACCCCGAGGTAACATCCATCCGAATCCATCAACTTCCCATCAGAAACTTGGGTCTCGGAACTGGCAGCACCTCAGCTGGTGGTGGTTGGTTTTGGTGGTCAATTCTCATGAGCGTGGACCCAACGGGGCAACGGGAAATCCCCGCGTGCCTGAGAAAATGACTGAAAAATTCAGGATAATTCAGGTAGCTCAAATGTTTTTTAAAGATGCACCCTAAGCTAGTTGGGTTGTTTTGAAATAAGAGAAATGTATATATATATATAATATATACATTTGTACATGTCTATACTGTGAATATAGATACTTATATAGATATATATCATATACATATACACATCTTTTGTTCAAACAAAAAAACGGTGTCAGGACAAAACTACACACCTCCCCAATTTATCTCTCGAAAAAAAAAAAAAACACTTTGCCCTGATTTTTTGCGGCCCCAACCGCCACCCCCTGGGACTCTCAAACGCGGGCTGCTTCCATCACGCTTCGTTGATCCATGGTGCAACCCCTTCAGCAAAGGTGACTTTTCAGCGTCGCCTCCGGTGGTTCGCCATTTTTTGGGGCCCTGGAAACAAAAAACACCTAGGGACCTATGAGCAACGAACATGGAAACTGAAGTTTTAACATGGAAACACCCCTGAAATGTTAAAACAAAAGCAACAACAAAAAACACCCCGGAATTTTTTGTTAACACGGAAACTGCTGCAAAAAATCCATGAGATAGGAGATTCCGAACTTGGAAAACCGCAAAATCATCATTTTCAGGTGAGCAATGATCAAAGCCCTGACATTGCAGTGAAATCCTGATTGGTTTATGGATCCTTATTTTCATGGCTTATGAAAAAATTCCCCTATACAACTGGGGTAGCTATTCATCCCCAAAAAAACAGCATTCATAACCAAGGTCTTGCTCACTGCTCATGTTTTTCACTTGGAAATTTTCAGCCCAGTTAGTGAGGCGTAAATGACGGCCCATTTATAGGCCATGAAAATAGGCCATTTGGAAGGGGTCCCACAGCCCCAGGTAGGGATTTGCTAACCATAGTTGGTCACCCTCCACGATTTTTTCCGCTAAAGAGTTTGTTGTTGTCAGGCACTACCAGAAGCCTTGATCTTTGCTGGCACCGGACTCGACCAGAAATTGGACAACTTCAAGGTGCCCCTGATGAGCTGCGATGTTAAGGGGCGTTGATCCCGTATCTGTCGTGCCTTGGTCTTTCTTGGAACCGGACTCGACCAGAAATCACTTGTTGGTGCCCATTCCGATCTGCTATGAAAATAGGCGTTGATCCAGTATCTGTGGTGCCTCGGTCTTTGTTGGCACCAGACTCGACCAGAAATTGGACAACTTCAAGGTGCCCCTGATGAGCTGCGATGTTAAGGGGCGTTGATCCCGTATCTGTCGTGCCTTGGTCTTTGTTGGCACCAGACTCATTCCGAGATGCTATGAAAAGAGGCGTTGATCCAGTATCTGTGGTGCCTTGGTCTTTGTTGNAACAACAACAACAACAACAACAACAACAACAACAACAACAACAACAACAACAACAACAACAACAACAACAACAACAACAACAACACACAACAACAACAACAACAACAACAACAACAACAACAACAACAACAACAACAACAACAACAACAACAACAACAACAACTTCAACTTCAACTTCAACTTCAACTTTGACTTCCACAACTTCCACAACTTCCACAACTTGGGATGTTTTCCTTGTTTTTTTCGACAAAGTTTCTGCACCTGGCTATCTCCAAAAGGTGTTGGAGGCACCGAACATGAATTAGCTACCGGAGGAGATTTTCAGTCCCAACTAGCCGTACTTTTTCGTTTCGAGCCCGGACGTTATGACGACCACGTTGGCAGGTTGCAATCTGTGATATTTTTTTTGTGAAATCCTGAGTCGAGGGGTTGCAGCAGGAGTCCTTATCTACATGGGTCGTATATTGGGATATATGTATATATATATACATATAAATATATATATTGTATATTATATGTAATATGTACATATATGTCTATCGATCTATTTGTATGTGAATTATGTATATACAGATACACAATATCCTGAAAAAACTCTATAAATCACCGGAGTTTCGATCACTGCCCAATTGAGCAAAAAAAAGGATCCCCCGTGGCAAGTATCAGGTGAAGAAGGTCTCTATTTTTTTCTTTTAATCGGGTCCTCATGGTTCGCAACTCTGAGGGAATGCGGACTTTGTTAGGTGTGATTTTATGGTGAGTGATACTCCCAAGTCAAGTTGACCCCCCACTCCCAGGCAGCCAGGGTTAGCTCTGGGTGGAGATCAATCTGAGCTATGACTGCAACAAATCCCTATTCAAGATGAGTTTCTTCATATAGCATACATATGAGATCTGAGTGTCGACCACCAGAACCCCCATCTGCGCAAAAAAAAAACATCAGGAATTGTTGAGGAACTTTCACCCTCAAACTAGTCCATCTAAACTCACTTTTTTCAAAAACACATTCTACATCTTCATTGCCAATATTGCTGGAAAAATCCTCTTAAGTTCTTCATTGAATCCATGGGATAGTCTTCCAAGGATTGAACTTACCAGAAAAGAAAAAAGAGAAAAACACACAATCTCAGGCCTTTTCCAGTTTCAATCATCTCCCAATTTCATCCCCTGGTTCCCTTTTTTTTCGAACAATGCTGCGGGTTCCAACGGTTTTGCACGCCCCAGACACTCCGTCATCAAACGTCACCGAGTTCTCTTGGATTTCTTGAAGGAGCTTCGAATCTGTCCAGCCGATTTGCAGCGAATCCGAGGGGGAATTTGTTGTTGGGGAGGGAATTGTTTTTAAGATTTTTTTTTCGGGACGTAAAAAACAACGGTTTGGGTTTTTTTCCATCAAAAAAAACGCTTCAAAAAGGGAGATGTGTTTTATCATATTTCGTTAACTACCTGCCAACCTGAAGCTCATCTACCTTCGTCACAAACTTCAAATGTTTGACCTTCACAGGATTTTGAAAAGGTACCTGGAAAACAGCTGTTGCTGTTAATTTCCATCAACTGGACGCCCCTAAAACCAGCCTGCCCGTTGCCTAAAAAAAGGTACTTTCCTAGCCACCTCAGCTGGTGGTGGTTGGTTGGTGGTCAATTCTCATGAGCGTGAACCGATTGGGAAATCCCGCAACTGAGAAAATGACTGAAAAATTCAGGATAATTCAGGTAGCTCAACTGTTTTTTTAAAAGATGAACCCAGCTGGTTGGGTTGTTTTGAGATAAGAGAAATGTATATATATTTATATACATATATACATTTGTACATGTCTATAATGTAAATATAGATACTTATATAGATATATATCATATACATATACACATCTTTTGTTCAAACAAAAAAATGGTGTCAGGCAAAACTACACACTCCCTATATAAAATCTCTCGAAACAACAAAAAAAACTTCGCCCCTGATTTTTTGCGGCCCAACCGGTTCCCCCCCCCGGGACTTCCAAACGCGGGCTGCTTCCATCACGCTTCGTTGATCCATGGTGCAACCCCTTCAGCAAAGGTGACTTTTCAGCGTCGCCTCGCGCGTGGTTCGGCATTTTTGGGGCCCTGGAAACACCAAACACCGTGGGGGCGAAACACAAAACACCCAGGACCTATGAGCACCAAACATGGAAACGGAAGTTTTAAGATGGAAAAAAAACTGAAATGTTAAAACAAAAGCAACAACAAAAAACACCCCGGAAGTTTTTGCTAACATGGAAACTGCTGCAAAATCCATGGGATACAGTAGGAGATTCCGAACTTGGAAACCATTCCATCATTTTCAGGTGAGCAGTGATCAAAGCCCTTGGCTGACATTGCAGTGAATCCTGGTTGGTTTATGGATCCTTATTTCATGGCTTATGAAATAAAACCCTATACAACTGGATAGATATTCATCCCCTACATACAGCAAATTTTTGAAAAAATATAATCCTTAATGCCGCAACTACATGTTCGGCTGTACAAGCTCCCTATATACAATAGATAACCCATCTTTTGGTGAGCAACTGCGCGGACGATTCGATCAAATGCCGCCTGAACTGTGCCTTCGAAAGCATGTCTCCAGGTGGGTGAACATTATGGGTACCACCACCTCAAAAGGCTTTGCTACTAGGTCACCCTCCACCGGACTCGACCAGAAATCGGACAACTTCAAGGTGCCCCTGATGAGCTGCTCCGCTGGTGCAGGCCCTTGACTTCTTGCATACACTGCTGTGGGGCGTTTGTGCCTCTGGCGGCACCCAATCCCTTCTCCGCACTGAAAGCCTTCTCAACCCCCTTGCCCGCTTTCCTTCCCCACCGCCTTACCGGCTCACCCGCCCTCGGGATGCAAGCGCCTCCGAGTCCCCGGGTTACTCCATTATCTGTCCTTGCTTGGTCTTTGTTGGAACCGGACTCAGCCAG
>DF239786.1:0-39677 GCA_000507305.1 Breviolum minutum Mf 1.05b.01
ACAATTATATTATATCATATTATATTATATTATATTATATTATATTATATTATATTTGATTGTTGTTTTTTTCCTGGTCATTTGGAATATTTTTTACGGCGGTTTCAAGTGAACCATCCTGTCGCACGGAACATAATGATACAAAAAATCTGGATAAAAAGATCTTGATGAAATATACCCTCCCTGAATCAAAGAAATTGCCTCTAAACATAGGCCTAAAACCAAGAGGAAGGCTTGTCTGCCAAGCATCCAAGATCATTTTGGAGCCATCTCCCCAGCTTTATGAAGTTCTCTACCAGGTGTTGTTTTACTTTATATATTGAACACAAATTGTCACCGAAATGAATTCGACAAGTACCTGGAACCTCAAACAACCATTTTTTGTCAGTGTATGTTTGGTCATCTCCAATCATTTCCCATGGTCAAAATTTGGTTCATCATCCAATTGATAGCCACCAATCCTGTGGAGTTTCCTGGGAACCTGGTAATAGGTGGGATCGGTAGCATATAATCACCCAGTTGGCAGTATATACCTGGTATATAAGTGGCATATGGGGGGTTCCTAAAATGGTGGTACCCAACAACCATGGGGTTTTCCTACTAAAAATGACCATCCATCCGCTGTTGTCATGTGAAACTGGAGAAAACATGTTGAACTTCAATGGGTTTGGTAAGAAAAAAATATCCGTTGTGTAGGTACCTGGGAGTGACCAGGTTTTCCACCCTGTTCACACAGAACAATTGTTGCCTTCAAACCCGACAACAAATTCTGGCGGAACTTCTGCTTGGTATTCATGGCCTTGGTAGGTTGGAAAAAGTTGTCAAAGGGTTACCCTGCAGTAAACTAACAGTTCGCCATAGAACATTCCCATCTTTCCTGATAAATACCATCCAAAATGGTGGATTTTCGATGGCGATCTCTGAGCATACCGGAGTGGAATCACAATCTGCATAAACTAATAAAACCTGGAAAGCCAAGTGCCCTATTTTCAAGGCAATAGTTGCTGGTTTGAGGGGTAAAGTTGCCTTTAAAAAATAGGACACTTGGCGTTCCAGGAATTTGTTGAATTTACCGGAGTTCATCTAAATAATTCATCAATTCTTGAAGGTGCGTACAGTGGTTTTCCTGATTTTCGGTGTTTGGATTCATGGCGAATTCTTACCATGGGATCCATTTTTCCGTAGAAACATCACCTCCCACGACGGATCCATGGGACGAGTTTGTTATATTTACACTACTACATGAATGGCATTGGCTGATTTTTTTCATGGGTTTTCATGAAGGTCCCCTATGTACCCTAAACAACCAGGGGATCTTTTTTCATTGCTCAGGTCATTTTTTGGAGTCAGTTGTGGTTGTCATACTGCTGATGGTTCAGAAATCTGGCTAACCAACTGAGATGGAGAGTATCCCTATATGTGTATATATACCTAGAACCCAACTGACCTCTATTTTTGAAGGGACCCAACCCTCGAAAACAAGGCCGAACTTCCAATCAAAACAAGGGTCATTTGGGTACCGGTGTTTAGCCGGATTTCTTTCATCAACAACAGGTTTGCTCCAGTTTGATCCTCCTTACAACTCTCATGAGGAACCGAACGGGAGACTCCACTGATGCCTGAAAACGTCATGACTGTACGGAAATGAAGTCCCATAGCGTCCATGTATCGTATATTTACATATCCATGTGGTTGATTTCTCAAAAACGTGTTTATGATAAATGTATGATACATGTCCGATGAATGCCTGATAAATGGAAGATAAGTGTTAATGATAAATATATGGTAAATGTATGATGAATGCATGATAAATGGAAGATACATGTGGCTAATATACAATACATATATATGGATGGTGTGAGTTTATTCGTAAACGTTGACCCGACCCCTGAACACAAAAAAAACACAATTTTCTACCGGGCGCAACGCATCGCAAAATGTTGCATGAATGTCGTTGCTATTGGTCATCGGATGTCATCGGCATGTTGAACGACGCATCATGCAAAAAAAAACACACATCTCAAAATTCAAAATTAAAAAGACATTTTTTTCAAATCTTTAACAAGTTCTCAAACATTATGTTCATATAGCTTGCCTGAATGGGGGTGGAAGTTGAAACTGAGCCATGCCAAAGTATATCTATAGACCCTGGAAGTCAACCTATTTTGGATGATGATAAACCCTTAACTGAACTATACAAAATGGGGGGGTCCCCTAAAACCAATCCACCCAAAAATGGTGGCCAAGGAATTCCGGGCAGGGATGATGTATACATATATACCTAGAACCCAACTGACCTCTAGTTTTGAAGGTCAACCCTCCAAAACAAGGCCTTTTCCAATCAAAACAGGGGTCGTTTGGGTTCTAGGTATATAAATAAACATGGACATATGTATGAATATTCTCAAGTAAAGGTGACTCTTGGCCAAAATACTCACCACTTAGTTTGCCGCGTTCCAGTGAGGTTGTTCGCTGGAAAGGCTGGAGTTCCTTGCCCCTTTAAAAGAACAGGAAAATCCCAAACACACACAACATCCCTATCATTTCAAACATGTCCTATACTGGATATATTTGGATTCTTAAAAGTTCATGTGTCTCAATGAATCTCACTTAGTTTTCTTCATCTTCCCTTTTTGTGATTTATTCAATATCTTTCCTCACGACGAATCCTCGGTCGGGTCGCCTGTGGCGTGGATGATGTTGCAGGGGTTTGTCCCGTCTGTGCCTGTCAATGGCCGAAAACGTAAGATGGATGTATCTACCCTTCAAGGGACAATTGTGTGTACCCAGGACAGTGTACCGGTATTTAGCTGGTGTTCTCGGATGGGATTCTTGGGGATTATAACCCATAAATACCCACACTATATAGGGCTTTGTTTAGGGATTTCCCATAGGGGGCCCACGTTGGGATCGGGGTACATCCAACTATCCCTTGAACCCTGGAAGTCCACCATTTCTATCAATTTTTCATAGGTTGGTTTACGAACCTCCATTACCCTCCCTGAAACTAACAGTTCGCACCTGAAAATAGGCCATCCCAAAAGGAAAAGAGTATTCCAACCATCCATTTTCAGGTGCGAAAATGTTAGTTTCAGGGAGGGTAAGAGTTTAGCATCATCCAAAAGGAACCACCATTTCTAAAGTGATGGTTGACTTCCAGGGTCTATATGTATAATATTTGATGCTCCCCTTCCGGGCTGAAATTGATATGTAAATCTATACAGGCATATATTGATAAGATATATGACATATGATCACAGTACCTGGGTATGGGGATTGTATTGAGAATATCTCGTTTTCAATTCATCCCCCCCAACACTCTTTGCCCAAGTCTTGTTCACCTTATTATCGAACATTTTCCCAACAAAAAACACCGATAAAACACAAAAAAAACGTACCATATTGAAGATGTGGATCTTTGTTTAATGGTGAAACAAATGGTTTGAAAAAAGACCTCGAAAAAAGACTTCGGAATTTTGTAAGATTTGACCCCCAAAACCCAAACATGAGCCAGCTAAAGGAGCATCCGTGGAAGCCAAAAAAACCTTCCAGAAAGCAACGGGGAGATTAGGATCTTGACATCACAAGGTCTAAAAAGCTGCGATTTTTCCGTCCAAGATGGGGATGTATATACTGTAAATGGGAAATGTAGGTATTATTGAAAACATTAGGGAACAATAAGGAACCAGAACTAAAATGAGAAACTTGTTGTGTGTGTGTGTGTGCTCTTTCTAGTTATGTTTGCTTTTTTTTCTGAACATTTGGGAATAAGGAAACCCAAACCATAAAATGAGGGAGCGACCCCTTTAAGAATCCTATCATTCCCTGTTTCTTGCTCAAAACCTTGCCTTTCCGGCGTTCAAAAACACACACAGCAAAGAAATCCTGCATCAGTTGAGATATAAAAATCATATAAAACCCTATGAATCATAGGATACTTAATGATTTACCCATATCAACTGATTTTTTTTACCCGATTCTGAACCATCAACGGTTGAAAAGATATTCAGCAGTGATCCGTTTCAAGAGAAGGATCAATTCATCACCTTTGGTTACCAAATCCAATCATTTTAGACAGATTCATCACCAAGATTTCTTCGAAGCTCAAAAGCTCAGTTTTGAGGCCTTTTTCTTGGGGGAATGGTGCTTTTTTCATTTTCTTAATCCTCCAAAAAAGGCCGGTGATATTTTCTCGGGGGAAAACGTGGCATTTGGGGGAAGCGGGGGGCCCTTAGATGTAAACCTTAGCACCTGACACCAGTCACACGCAATTTTCCAAGCAATTGAAATCGCCACAGGACTTTTTGTTGACTCATTGTCCCAAAAAGGGAGATCTATGCCCTAAAATCACATGGAGTTTATCTTTACGTATTGATCAATCAGTACAATCTTTGAAACTTGACGGAATGGATACCCAAAATGATGGGATTTGAAAATGCTAACCTCCATTCGATCATGACAATTTGGGCTAGCCATGTGAAAAAAATCTCAGGGGTTTATTTGAACCTTGCCCAAGTTCAGCTGCTAACACCCCGGGCAAATAGCGGAACTCCCTAAATGATGATTTGCAATTTGGAGTTTCCTTTTCCAAAACCCATAGGATCCATGTATGGTATATTTATATAGCTACACTTACCATACATTTACACCAAATGTAGGTAAATGTACCATACATGGATCCAATGGGAAAGGGTATATTCTGGATCTATGTGTGTTCCCTAAGGTCAGTTTCTAGTTGCAACACGGAAGAGATGAAAAGTAGATTTTCAAGGTTTCTTGATAAGATCTGGAGCCAAAATGAGCTTGAAAACAAATGCCATGACTGTTGAGAGTTCTACCAAGACCACTCCAGCCATCAAAAATGGACAATTTCAACATGTATTTCTTACTCAACACTGTGGTTTTCCATTGCCACCGTTGCTTACCAGAGGCAGCAGAAGCAAGGATTCATGATGATTTCCTCCTTTTGATCCCCTTTCTTTACAGAATAATAATCTGCAAAAAAAAAATATCTGGCACAATGTCATCATATCTCATCAACCTGATATGTCATAAGTAATGCATTTCTTGGAAGGCAAATGACTTCCTAAATCACCTCCTAACATGAGATTCTGAATGTCAGCTCCAGGTGACCTCACCGTTTTTGGGGCATCTAATTTTTCTCAGAGCTGAAGAAACAAAAACCTGGTGTGAAACAGCTTTTTGCAAGACCATCACATATCACACACAGATAGCCTGTTGACTAGTGGATCTCATTAGTTCAACATTCTGCGGGGGGAGGAAACTCCTGTAACATATCGCTTTCACCCGGTTGTCACTAATGTTTTGCACTCATTCAATCTAGAATCTAGAAATGAAATGAAATGAATGTACACATCTTTCCCATGGCACAATCCTCCAAAACAGAGTGTATAGTTGAGAAGGGGGTTTCGTTGAGAACTGGGGCCGGAAGTTCAGATCTGAAGCATCAACAGTATTTCAAAAAAGCCTGGAAAACCCATGGAAAACTAGTTGGTGGTTGAACCAACCCCTTTGAAAAATATGCTCGTCAAAGTGGGAATGAATCTTCCCCCAAGGATCGGGGTCAAAATAGAAATATTTGAAGTTTCACCACCTAGAAAAGTAATGAGACATGAAAAGTCTTGAGGTCCTGAGGTCACCTGTTGTTTTTTGAAAAATAATTTGCCCAAAGGGTCAGTGATCCCAACAAAAACGAGAAAAAAACATAGGAAAACACCTTCCACCAGGTAAGCTGTCACATAGAAATATACCTGTGTCATATGTATATGATATGTGTATATATACCAGGTCATTCAATCCGTGACCTTGTTATCCACTAGTTGGAGGTCATTTAACCTTTGAAGGGGCGACGAATCACCATCCTGAAAATTTGAGGCCATGACTTTGATGGGTTCTCCATGATGGTTTTTGAAAGTTCCATATGGTGCGCTTCTTCTTTTCGTAAGAAAAAATCCCATAACATCGAAAGTTTTTCCCATAGGGAAAAACATGTATGGTCTATTTAGCTGCATGGATAGTTGATCTTCATAGTACAGTAAATGATAGCTAAAGATACCCTTCCTCCCATGCGATCCTACAGTTACAGGTCTATATTATTTTAAAAAAAACATGTTCCGCTGCTCTAAGTATCCTGATTCCCCTTCCAAACTGGCTATTTTGAGGACAAAAAACTCCTGCGTTTGTTGAAAAAAACCCGACTCCATTGGTCCGGGTCCAACCGTGGATCCTTAGGGTGAGACAAAAAAGAAGATGATCAGTTTCGGTGAGCTGAGGATCCTTAGGGCCGGATGCATAAAACCCTGTAAATCATGGGGATCCCTTACAAAAAAAAAAAATCAAACTACTGTTGATGGACAAAATCCTGCACCACCAAGGATGATGATTATCCCATTATTTATAGGGTTTTAACCATCCCAGGTGGTGCAGGAGTTCTTCCATCAACAGTATGTGTATTTTTTGGTTGCAATTTCTGCAGTTGGGACTTGTTGGGTATCCTTTCCCTATAAAGGATCCTCAGCTCACGACCGCCGAAACTGAGAATGGTAAACCATGGGACCTAAATGACCTATGCGTTTCGTTTCGGTGATGAACTACACCCCAATCATTTGACGTTCGGTGAATTGGACCCCAAGGGTTTGAAAATGAGTTCTGGGGGTTGGATCCGAAAAGACCCTGGAAAATCTCCTGGGTCACTAACGATGTTTTTTAAAGGTGTTTTTTTAAAACAAAAAAAGCCCTAGGGATTTGGGAATCATCCATTTTTCTGGTGTTTTTTTCGGGAAGGTCTCGCAAGGTCTAAAATCGCTTCAAAACGTCAACACGGTTCGACTCGGACCACGAAGATTGAACTAGCAAAGCCTAAGACCTGAAATTTACTACCATAACCAGGATCCATGTATGGCATATTTGCCTACATTTGGTTGATATTTGTGGTAAATGTAGGTAAATATACCATACATGGATCCTATGGGTAAATCCATAAAAATGTTGTTTGACTGTAAAGTAGTTGCACAAAAACTAAAGCAGAAACATCATGAATGAGCCATATGAACATGCTTTTCAAGGTGATCAAACTATTGAGGACAGTATGCAATTGCAAATGTTGATGCTCCACAACCCGACGTGTTTGTGATTTTGGCATGGTCCGGTTGACCGTTGGATGCGTGAATTCTTGTTGAATTCTCTTACCGCGGCTTGGCCGCTGGAATTCACACCGGGTCCAGTGTTCATCCAACTTTCAAGTTGGTGCTTGGAGCAACAGCTTCCTTCTACAAGGTGGGCCCCCAACCAGTTATAAATTTGAAGATGTAACCCACAAAAAAAAACAGTTACCTATCTATTTTCAGGCATTTCAAAAAAGTGTCCGGGCCCCCATGTATAACTAGTAGGGGCCCACCTTCTGACACTTCAGCAACACTTCTTTCTGGGGAAAATAAACTAGAGTTGCCCCTGTAGCAAAAGATGAATTTCCGAACAAAGTTGGCAGCTACGTCATTCTAACCAGACTCATGTAGCAGGAAGCAAAGGACAAGATTTCACTTCGCTTCTCTTAAACAATTCAGGTGATCCTCTCGATTCTTCCCTTTTTTTTCATCCTTTTTCAAAACATATAGCTGCACATAGCTACTCATTATATGAAGAAGCAGGCACGTCTTGATTTTTTAGTGAAATCTCAACCCCACTTTCCAGCCTTTTCCCCAAAAGAACGCCTTTAGGCTGCATGGGAAATGGGGTGGTCGGTTTGTGCATGGGGATTCTCGTGTCTAAGTGTCCGGTTCCGGCACCGGTGGCAATGGGTCAACGGGCGCGGGAAAGGGTGGTGCCGGCGGTTTCCAGCAAAGGATTGGGGGCAAAATGGCTGGATCTGGACCTCAAGTTTTACTGGTGGCTGAGCGTTTTGGAAATCGTTGGAAGGTTGTTATGTATATCTCAAAAAATATATAACATAATATGATATAAAATGAAATAATATACACTAATATAAGATAATATATAATATAATAAAATAGAATAGAATGTAATATAATATAATATAACATAATAAAATATAATACAATATAATATGAACTAATATAATATAATATAAGATGATTTAATATAAAATAATATCATATAATACAATATAATATAATATAATATAATATAATATGATACAATATAATGTAATATAATATAATAAAACATAATAGGATATAAACTAATATAATATAAACTAATAAAATATAATATAATATGATATAATACAATATAATATGATATAATATGATATAATATTATATAATATGATATACTATAATATAATATAATATAATATAATATCTAAGGGCACCCCGCCACGGAAATAAGGCCTTATTAAGGGATGATTAACTACCATGATCCCGTAAGAATCCCTTATTCAAGCCCTTATTTCTTTGGGGGTTGTGGCAATGGGGGGCTTACCCTTGGATTCCCAAGAAAAGACAACCCCTTTGAAATTAAACAACGGTGCAGAACATTGGGAGATATACATCCCAAAAAAAAAACACCCGTTTGGAAGAGAAGTGGATCTATCCGAATTCCTCGCGGTTTTTGGTCGTATTATCTTCCTTCGAAAAAAAACACAAGTGGCCTAGCGCTTTTTAGATCGAGTCTAAAAGTCCTACACCCTCAGCGTGGAAGTATCCTAGCTGCAAAAAACTCCCCCTGTTGGAGCCCTTTTCCAATTGGGATGTTGGAACCCAATAAATACCCTGGTGATATAAGGTGGATAAATACGGTTGATTATTAAGGGGCACCTATCCCACGGGTACCACCATTTCCCTATGAATGATTATATGCATATATGATATGTCTGTACAGGTTCCAACTGAAAAAGAAGCTACACTTCGACACCGTGCCCTGCGCCCTGGAAGCAGTGACATTTCGGTTGAAACATGGCTATTTTTGAGTATCAATTCGTTAAATTTCAGGGGTGTATCTACTTGGTGATTGAAGCACCCATTTGAAGAATCAAATCACAAGAGTCAAGTTGCTGTTGTTTGACCCAGCTTGTCTTGAACACAAAAAAAAACATACTTGCAATCGCCTATCTACACTCCAGTACGTACACTAACATGACAGCCTGGGATATTACAACTTTATCTTTAATAGGAGATACATCTTCATTCAAATGGTTGTTTTTCCATCGTCATGTGAGTTTTCCAGTGTGTAGATTTTGTTGATAGCTTAAATCCTGCACCACTTGGGATGCAAATTGCTGCTCTTCACCATCCAGCAGTATCCAAAAAGAACCTCCCGAAGTTTTTTTTTGCAGCCCAAAAACAGCACACTTGCATCACATTGAGAATCAACACACATCCTGAGAGCGGGGAAGTTCATACTGTTGATGGAAGAAATCCTGCACCACCAGGGATGTATGAAACCCTATAAATAATGGGATAATCATCATCCTTGGTGGTGCAGGATTTCAGCCATCAACAGTATGTAAGCTTATTTTCACTGGTATATCTATGGTATATATATCTGCTATTTGATGATACATATCTTCGGTGTGTGTTTGGATCAGCGGCCATCAAAGCCATCTTGAATACCTGCAGTTCATTACAGATAAAGAACTTCAAACTTCTTGGCTCAAATTTTTATCGCCCGAAAGATTAACGGCTGGAACCTGAGAATACACCGACCGGGAAAAGGAAAATCCCCTTCCAAACCATCATGTTCAGTTTCTATGTTAATCTTGCGGGGTGTAAGCTTTTTTTACCAACTCCCCCCCCAAAAAAAGAAAACGGCTTGGCACTGAACAGCAATCAAATCCTGAACGTTTATCCACATCTTTGAGGGTAAAATCATCTATGTTCCCAAGTTACTAAGGATAAGATGGATCATACGAACGGAAGGTGATTTGACCCTACTGAACAAAACGACTTTCAAACAACTTTTACAGGGGATTCACTCGGATTTACTGAAGGCTATGATCCAAAATATTCCGGACCCAAAGTCAGTGATCAAAACCCGTACGTGACATTCCATTGAATCCCGGTTGGTTGATGGGGATCCTTGTAATGGCCACATTATAATGCCTATACAACTGGGTAGGATAATCCTATATATCAAAACAATACCCTCCAGGGAACCAACATATCCCCCAAAAATGGCATTTTGAAGATGATTTTCCTTTTCCCAAGGTGGGATATTTTAACTCCCTGGAGGGTAAACCAGACGTTTTTTGTTGATCACTCCTCATTTATCATCGGTGCTGTTTCAATCCCATCGGATCCAATCTGTCAGAAGAAAAATCACTTTAGAGGCTTAGTCTTAGAACC
This sequence comes from Breviolum minutum Mf 1.05b.01, assembly GCA_000507305.1. NCBI lineage: Eukaryota > Dinophyceae > Suessiales > Symbiodiniaceae > Breviolum > Breviolum minutum. The sequence continues at coordinate 10,323 of DF239786.1, forward strand.
AAAAAGAATCTCCAAGTGATTAGTGATGAGCCCCGAATATGTATAATATCAATAATATCAGTAAAACCAGCATATCTGGGGTTCTGCTTGGTTCAAGTGCAACACCTCGAACTTCCGTTATGATCTACTGAAATGATCCTGAGACAGTGAACCTTGAGTTGTATCTGCCTCTTTCTAGCAGCAAACTGCTTCATTTCTGTCTTGAATACCTCCATCTGGATGTAAAATATCTACAGTATCCATATGAGCCACGAAACGACGTGCATGGCTAGAAGTTGAGGTTGGCATTTCTTCATTTTGATCATGGGAATCCTCGCTACCCATCCCCAACAAATAAGAACTCAAATCTACAGGAATCCTGTAGTTATTTATCCTTGTCTCTTGGTAAGGCCTAATTTCACCACATATTTTACTTCTTCCGTGAGGGTAGGTGCTTTTTTTGGGGGGAGGGAGGGACGCGTTGATTTTTGGGGCTTGATTTTTTTTCCACGCTCCAAAACACACACACGGAAAAAATGGTGTTTTTTCTTGGCATTCATCCAAGAAGCCCAAGTTGGGAATCAGCCAAAATATAAAATGCACACCAGGTACGCCCAAGCATTCGTCATAACCTTAGATTCTGATTCCACACATCGTTTTTGGATCTGAAAGAGTCGGTTTTCGACATCTGATTGACTTGGGAGCAACGGAACAAAAAATCCCTGGTTGTTTGGGTTAAATAGGGGATGACAAACTACCCAGCTATATAGGGATTATAATGAGCCATAATAAAGATCCCTATTACCCAACCAGGATTCAATGGAAGGTAGGAGGGTTTTTTTCGTGGCTCAAGTGACTTCTTGATTCGACCTCTTTTCGTAAGGGGCTGGGAGGAATCTTTGGTTTTTAGAGATTTTGTTGTTGAACTTTAAAAAGCATTACTTAAGGGTAAACGCCCTCGCCCTGTAAACAGTGGATTCCGTGAAGGTCAGTATTGGCCCTCATAAAAATGAATAGATCCTTTTATCCACTGTACAAGGTTGCGGGTGGACCCAACCAATTAAATACCCTTAATTTTCCTGCCCAAAATTAAAAGAAACACACAAACAAACACATCAACAAATCCCATGGGTGTTTTCAGGACTTTTCTGTAGATTTCGTTCTTTAAAAATCCGTTACTGCCACAATTCTCCTCCATTAAAAACACAAAAAACATCAAGAAAAATCCCTGGAAATCCTGGAAATTGGTAAAAGAAAACCAGACTCGCTCAGTCTATGGATGCGGTCATGGGAATTCAAAACGCGGGTTTCACAGGTTCACCAAGTCCGAAAAAGGGATGAAAAAGGGTAACTCGTTGGTGGTTGAACCAACCCATTTGAAAAATATTATATAATCAAACTGGATCATGAAACCCCAAAAAATCGGGGTGAATATTCCAAAAAAATATTTGAAGTTGCCACCACCCAGTAGTAAAGATTTCTTTAAAGAACAACGAAGCCTTGATTTTGCTCAAATGGTTCTACTGGTGGTGAAAAGGCCAAACTGCTTTGGGATTCGATTTGGGGCACCCCTAAGAATCCTACGAGAGAGTAAATTTCCTTTCCCACAGGATCCATGGGACTGGTATATTTACCTTCATTTACCATAAAAATCAGCCATTCATGTAGGTAGATATACCATACATACATGGATCCTATGGCTTTGGATGCTCCCTTTTGGACAGTTGATGAAAAACAAAAAAAACAACAAAAAATCCACCGAGTTGGAGTGGTTAAAACTACATGAGCCCAACTTCACGTTTCGGTTCATCATCTCCACCAACCGGCTTTCATGTAGATCATCACCATGTCGACATGGTTTTGGGCTAATGATTATTCCAGGTTTTTTTTGCTACATTTATCGGTAAAAATTGCGTTGTTTCTCTCATCATTTACAAGGTTGTATTATACATCCCAGCTGATGATTGGCATGTTTCAATACTTTGCCCATCCTTACCTGCTGACACTGGCAAAACTTTCAACTTGTCTTGTCTCTTCGCTTGATTCACATCCCTGTACCCCGGCATACTGATGATTTCGCTTCCAACTATGGACTATATGGAGATTCTACATGACTTTCTGGTGTCCATTGTAATATTTACAGTGTCTTTGTGTGCATGTTTGTTCCAATCTTTTTCAAAAACCCACAACAAGTCACAAATTTGGTGTCCAGCATAACCACAGCTGGGTTCTAAAATGGCCGCGGTCAGTGTACCGCAGGCGGCCACAAATGAGGCTGTGCATTTCGCCCAAAACTGATGGTGCACCTGTCGCCGCGAAGGTTGCGCCATGAAAAAAAAACCTACTTGGATGTCCCAAGAAGTTAGGATCAATGGTGATCGGATCGGTGGGTGATTTCACCCCAAGAAATACCCCATTTATAAGGAGGTTACAAGCCACTTATACTAACCCTTTTACTAACTATTACGAACTTTCTGCAACATCCAAGTATCAAACCTAGAACTTCTCTCATCTATTTACTGTGGATTTTTGTTGTTGCCACCCCGTTTTCTGAAAAATCTCAGGTTTTTTTCCACCAGATTTTAGGACAACAACACATCCTTTATGTTGGAGCACCCCATTGTGGTTGTCAGCTGCAAACAAAAAACAACACCCTGGACCTTCCAAAGGGTGCCAAAGGCTTCCGTTACAGGGTATCAATTCACCATCCCTTAGGGTTTTAAGGACGGCACCCCGACTGGAAGGTGCTGGACATTGATTTGGTGTACATGAAAGGTGTTTTCTTTTTGAAAATTATCCCTTTCGGATCTCCATAAAACTGAACCTTCTACATACATACACACCGGAGATACACTTCGCGGTACCCCCATACTTGGAGGATCATCCCATTTAGTAAGTGGTTAGTAACCCCTGTTTATAAGCCATTTAGGCCATTTGGAAGGGGAATAACCCCATTTAGGGGACTTACTAACCATGGTTATTAACCACTTACTAAATGGGATGATCCTCCAAGTAAGGACACATCTTCCAACCAGCACCACCAATGACATACCACACCACCTTCCTTTGGATCAATTAAAACATCTATGGTTTGCGGCTGAAACACTTTCGAACACGAGCAACTAGTATACCCTTTCCCATAGGATCCATGTATGTATGGTACATTTACCTACATGAATGGCTGATATTTTTATGGGTATATAAATGAAGGTAAATATACCGTTCGTCCCATGAATCCGTCGTGAGTAAAATCACCTCTCCGACCCTTTGTATGACAAGCACAAAAGAATGTTGTGGGGAGCACAACTTGATGTGCTCCCCCATGTGTGTTTTAAGTCACCCATGGAAAAACTGCTGAATGAAGATTCTAAGATATTTTTTCTGAAAATTCATGGTTGGAAGATGTACACCAGGGTAGCCCAGTAGATAGCACAGGAAACACTATGCATTGGTTTATATAATAGCCATGTATTGACCTACCTCCATGGTGTAATTTCCTATTGAAAATTCGTCCCCTTTTTAGGGGGGATAAATGTGGTTTCTTTGATTACCCACGAGTTGCGTGGAGTTGATCTTCACAAACTCGTATCTACAGTGCCAAAAACAACACAAAAGCACCCACATTATTGAAGGGAGCAAACCCAAATTTCCGGAACAACAATATTTCCGTAAGCAAAACCCAACAACAAAATTTCCGTAAGCAAAACCCAACAACAAATTTCCGTAAGCAAAACCCAGTAAGCAAAACCCAAGAAACACCCACCTTCCACGAAATTGCTTGAAATTCGAAACCTCTATAGTTCCAACCTGGCACCCTATGATGAATGATTCGGGATTTTAGAATATACATCCCTGGAAAAATTAACGGCTGGAACCTGAAAATTCACCTGTTTTGAAAAGGGAAAATAGGGAAAAAACATCTTCCAAAATCTCCATTTTTTTTGGGGTTCCATGCCGTTAATTTTTCAGGGGGTGGTATGTATATCTCTATTGCTCCTTAGACCTCGCTCCGACCATTCTTCACCCCGATTAAAAAAAACGGATCGGAAGATCCGTCCTTACCGAGGTATTGCGCCACAGCCCATGTAAAGGTACATGAGATCCACATCATTGTCCTGCTGTGTTTTCTGCGGGGTTTGCCATAATCACCTGAAACAACCCTAAAAAATAGAAGAAGCCCTACATCATCAAGGCTTAATACCTGTCAATTTTTAGGGTTGATTTTCCCATGTAACAAGGTTCTTACGGTGGACCCCGTTTCTGATTGGTGGTTTTTTTGCCAACCCATCTGAAAAATATTACACCCCGGAAAACTCACATGGAACCCCAAACATTGGTGGTTGGTAAGTTGGTAGATGTTACTCCTTTTCCGAAGGGGTATTTTCAGGTTCCATGTTAGTTTTCGGGGGTGTAGTCAAGTTGGATCATTTCCCCAGGGATCGGGATGGAAATAAACAAATATTTGAGTTGCCACCACCTAGTCCTGTGTGTTTTGTTTGAAAAAAAAACGTTTGAACTGAACCCCGTAAATGGTGTGTGTGTGTGTGTTGTTTTTTTTTTCCCTGTTGGAAGTCTGAAAAAGAAATACATGCTGCATTTGGGCCTGCTAAGATAGCTCAAACATGCCCGGTTGGGATCGAATCACCGAACGTCAGAGGATGATTGGGGTGTCCAATCTCTTCCAAAACGCTAAAGTATTTAGGTTCCATGAAACCATTCTCAGTTTCGGTGAGCCAGGATGGTTGGGAGACAACTTTCTTTTTTGTGGGGTGATTTTTTTTGCCTATTTATCAAGACCTATATGGGTTTGGGGGGGATGGGTATGGGCACACCCACTTTTCCCCCACAAAAAATGGACTCTACTTCCGTGGTCCCATCTAAGTTTTCTCGCCAGGAAAATGCTGAAAGTGATGGTTTCGGAAGGCGCCCCGTAGGAATCCTAACATAGCTGGCTGGAATATCCCCCTTCCCAATAGGAAATACATCGACTCAATCCGGGTCACATGTTCCAGCCAGCTATGTTGGTTTACCAGAGTGTATCCACATCACTTCTAAGTTCAACAATTCTACTTCAATTCCAAAAACAACGACTTTTTTCCTGCAGAAAACAAAGTCCATCTACTCTAGGATACTCATAGCTGTCAAAGCTAGAACCCGATGGTTGACCTTCATTCTGAGAGGTTGACTGACTCCATTTTAAGGCTCGAATGCTCCAAAGCGCGGAAATTGGGTCACAAAGAAAGAGATGATCCACTACACAACCACACACACTTCCACTAATCTAGCACCCTAAGAAAAATCACACTTCAAATGAAGACCAGTAAAACGAACATGCAAAAAGGAGAGTAAATCCCACGGGGCCCATTGAATTTTTGGTTGCTCACTATTGCTAGTGGACAAAAGTTGGACAAGAAACAACAAATCTCTTCTTTGATTTATTCGCATTTCTCGGACATGACAAAGAACCGGACCATACAAAAATGAATAAATAAAACATAAATAAATAAATAAATACATAAATAAATACATAAATAAATAAATAAATAAATAAATAAGTTAATAAATGAATAAATAAATAAATAAATAAATAAAGGCTTCATCGCATGATTTTCCACCTCTCCTTGGGTTTTGTTCGGTTTGGTCCGTTTGGTAAAAAAGTTGCGGACGAGTGTCATGAAAAACATGGTGCCTTGAAAGTGATCTCCCAGTTGTGCTGCGACGCCCATTGCAGCAACAAGAGTTTGAAAAAAGAACGACAGCCAAATCACCTCAAGGTCGCGGACCAGACGTCTGGGCATTCCATCCATATGGGTGTTTCCAAAAATAGAGGGAAAACCCCCAAAATGGATGGTTGATAATGGAAAACCCTATTAAAATGGATGATTTGGGGGTACCATTATTTTTGGAAACACCCATATCTAAACAAGACCATTTTGGTTGGGTAGGATTCCCTTACTAGGCACGCTATAAATTACCTAGAAGAATTGCACAGCCAAGGTTGCTGCATGCATCTAAACAAAGCCGGCAAAGACTACCTCTGATATAATACTAAATGAATGTGCATTACCAGCTGGGTCATAGATCATGTATATTCATTTATGATGACCGTTTCTTTTTAAAAAACCCATCATTCTTAAAGATTCACCGTGTTGGAATTGCTCGTTTTTTTGCCTACTTTGTTTCAAGACCTTCACCTCCACCGTTCCACCAAGTTGATGGAACGAAGTTCCACCGTTCCATACCCTGCAGCCGAATCCATGGGGAATCTTTACCCCTTAGGGTTTCATTGGTACCCCGACTGGAAGGTGCTGGTATACATATATGTTTTTGTAGGAACCCTTGATCCATAAATGGTGAATTTCCACATGGCGATCAAGGGGATCAAGGGATCGCAACAAATATTCCGGTCACATTTTTTGTTGGGGCAGACGCTGGCATTAGAAAAATCCAAGATTCTGTTGGACCCCAAGTGCCCATGAATCAATGAAGGTTTCAAAATCCCTAGAAATATGGGTTGAAAACCCCCTAAAAATGAGGGAAAAGTGGGTTCCCATGGTTTCTGTACTTTGTTCATTGATGTCACAACATTTGTTTTTAATAAATGCCTTTTTGAGAAACAAAAATCGGGACCTCAAGGATTTGCTCCTGTTGCTAAAAAATCTGCAACTATTTTGTTCAGCGGATTATAACCCATAGGCCCATAGGATTCATGGACTGGCATATTTACCTACATTTGGTGTAAATTTCCATGGTTTTCATGTAGGTAAATATACCGTTCGTCCAATGGATCCTGCGGTAGTAAGGCGGTAAGTTATATGAGTTTCCCCAAAAAAGCCCTCACCAAAAATCAGGTGGATCAAACCTTCATAATGATTTTTTGCCTCAAAGCCGGTCGGGGTTTGCCATAATCACCTGAAACAACCCTAAAAAATAGGAGAAACCCTACATCACCAAGGGACAATACCAATCTTTAGGGTTGATTTTCCAAAGTAACAAGGTTCTTATGGTGGACCCCGAAAAAGGGGACGTTTTGAACCTGGCAGGGTCCCTATGTCACCTTACTACTGTATCCGGCGAGAAAACCAGTTAAGGGAACGGTGGTTGATCCCATCATTTACGACGGGTTTCATACATCCCAGGTGGTTGTGAATGGGATTTCAGCTATCAACTTTAGTCAATAGCAAAAACAAGAAATGTGTCAAGTTCATCACTGCAAATCTCGTGTCTTTAAACTACCCCGTGATTTTGAGGATTCTACTAGGGTGTCCATGGAAGTTAGTAACTACTTAGTAAGTTGCGTTGTAACCTACTTAGGGGACTTACAACCTACTTATATAGGGGTTATGGTCTATTTACTAACTTCCATGGACACCCTAGCTAGGATTCTGAAAAGCTCCTCATGTAGTTTTGGAAAATACAAATCATCATCCCTAACGACCTTCCTTAGCTCCCCAAGGACTCACAGGGTAGTGAAAGTACCGACACCTACCTATCAACGGATTTTTCAGGTTGTTGTTTGTTAGGGGGTAGGTAGCAATATTCACCAAATTGGTAGTATATATATATATATACCGCTTGTTTTTCCCAGGTATATAGTGCCTGACATAGGGGGTTGTACAATCCCTACCACCTGTTTCCAGAACCAGAATAATCCTATGATACCTACTGAATTGTTGGGGTGCTTCACCTCACGCCAACTCACGTGGGTCAACATGGCAGTTTTGGTAGCTCAACGTCCAAGGTTTCTCAGCTCAGCCCTAAAAAAATGTAAAAACTCAAAGGTCAAACCAGTTTTGCAATAATTGATTTAATTCCCCGAAGTTTAAACAGCTCAACCCGATCAACAAAAAACAAGATTTCGCGGGTTTTTGTCAAAAAAAATCCTTGGTCACATTTCTTCCGCAGGCACTGTCCGAAAGCGGAAAGGTGCCAAATCTTCCAATACGCAGCAGTTGTTCAGCAGCAAGGAGGCTAAAGACAAGGTCATCATCAGCTTCGCGACGATCACCTGAACGATCTTGATGATCGCACCACCCACCCGGTGTGAATCGAAGAAAACAGCGTTTCAACGTTTTTAACCACTGAAAACGTTCTCTCGGCACTTCCACTTCAAGCTGGCCAGACATCCCCTGAGCGAAGCCGGGCACAAAGCCCAACAGCAGAACCCTTCCTCCTACTACCATGCCGGTTTGACAGAAGCTGGGCGTTGAAGAATGGGAAGGATCGCTGGACAGTCCAAAAAACTCGAGGGTTTTGGGTTATTCTTTACACCGGATGCCAACAGCAAAATATTCAAAGAACAGAATAATTGTTGTGTGCGTTTTGGGTAGTCAATTAATTTGCTAGATAATGCTAGGTATGTATATATATACATACATATATATATGATATGTCAATGTATATGAATATGTATGTATAATATACAAATACGTGTTCATGAATAGAACATTCATTTTTAAAACCATGTGAAACCTTCCTCAGCAAAATTCAAAAAAACACATTTGCTTTCCCGAGTGCCTTCGCACACCTTCACGGACTGTGAAATATCAGAGTCAACAGCCTACGCAACCTTCTAGGAATTGCCTTTACTTAGATAGCGTTGGTCCAAACAAAAAAACAACATCACATATGAGTCATATGAGCAACGTTCATTATATATATATATATATTGATCGGTTCATATCGGGATCCTTATAATGGCTATATGAAAAATATCCCTATATAACCTGGCTAGTTGGTGGTTGAACCAACCCATTTGAAAAATATGATCGTCAAATTGGATCATGAAACCCCACCCGGCGCCGGGTAAGGCCTTGACAGGTCACCCCTTGGGGATTTATCCAACGGTAGGATCGTCATCGTATCATCATACCCATTACGGATCCATGGGACGAAACGTACATGGATCCTACATTTGGTTGATTTTTTATGGTAAATGTAGATAAATATACCAGCCCCATGGATCCTATGGGAAATGCAAATCACCAAAAACCAAAACAGAACTGGTACATAACATCCCCCCCCCGACGTGAAAAACAGTTCGCACCCTATAAAATGGATGGGTTTTCTTGGCTTTTTCCGGCCTTGGGGGCCTGTTGAATCTTTACACCCTGGAAGATTAAGGGCTGGAACTTACACATCACCCATTTAGGAAGGAAAATGATCTGAACCAAACCTCCATGACTATGGTCCATCGAAAAATCTTCCAAGGTAAATGTGGCAAAATTGCAGGAAAAACTTCCAGGTTGTGGAGGTGAAAATCATCGCAAGGTTGGGTTTTTTTGTAGAAAAAATTGGCTCCTCGGGAAAATGTCGTCAAAAATCGCGAACCACCGGGGGTTCACCCGGAACCAAATTCCCAGTGAAAGGTTGATGGTATGTACTTACGTAAAGGGGAAGTCGTCAAATTTTTGGGAAATCACATGGTTTTTCTAGTTGGTGGGTGAACCAACCCCTTTGAAAAATATTAGTCAAAATGGGAATCTTCCCCAAATAGGGATGAAAATAAAAAAGAATTGAAACCACCATCTAGTTTTTGGTATATCTGCTGATCTTGCAAGAATAAATGTTCCTTTGAAACATTTGAATGTCATATAGTTGCTATATCTGTTTCAGGGTTTTTTCAGTGTAACTTCCAGGATGTCTGAGGTGAAGCTTAATCGTTTAACAATTTGAAACCATTTCAAATTGCAGGCAAAATCAAACCCTCAAGAATTGCCTCGCATGGCGGGAAGATTAAAAAACGGAAGAGTTTTCAACTGACCAAGCGACAAACCAGTTGTCTCCAGCAACCAACATTTGACTGGCAATAGCGTGTAATCCATAACCAAGACATCCGAAGACGAAGAAGAACGTGAAGAAGACATCTGACAGCACATGGCGTCTCACGCATTTGCTCATCATCCAAATGCTGTTAAGAAGCAGCACGCCACTCATGATAAACAAGCATGTGACCTCAGCTTCTCTGGAAAGTCTCACAGGAAATTTATCCTCTTTCAAGAACCTAGTTGGTGTTCAACACATCTGAAAGGTATTAGTCAAAATGGATCATTTCCCAAAAGATCGGGCTGGAAAATAACAAATCTTTGAAACCAGCACCGAGAAACCATCTGGGCAAATTAGTATGATTCCTACACCTGAATTAAGGGGATTTCGGGGGGAATTCCCTTACTTTTCACCACCATTTAAGGTGACCAACCGGCGGGAAAGGTCGTTATAAGTTGCCCATGAACCATGATCTTTTTGCCGTTCTCTTCCCAACAAAACGTTAAAGAAAAAACAAAAAGGATTTCCTTGTTGGTGGTTTCAACCCCTTTGAAAAAAATATTAGTCAAATTGGATCATCTTCCCCAGGTAGGGATGAACATAAAACAAAACATTTGAAGTTTCACCACCTAGAAAAGGGGTTTCCCATGGAGTTTTTTTGTTTGCCTATACCAAAAACCTCCTTTTGGAGCTTCTTTCCAAAAAAACTCCACATGGTAAACCATGTTTTCGATCCATACTTCGCCCATGTTTTCTCGCCAATGTTGACAAATTGAAAAAAGATGGTTGGCAATACCCATGTATGCTCCATGTATGGTATATATTTATATATGTTACCTACATGTTGGCTGAAAAAAAATCTAGGATCAATTTTTTGGTAAATATTCCAGTCCCAAAAATGGCGCCAAATGGAAAGAAATTGACCCCCGAGAGAAAACTCTCACAGATGGTGCCCCTACATGGTTTCAAGTCAAATTTCAACTCCAAACCTGGAACTTGAAACATTATCTTTTCTGTGGTTGTTTCGTTCCATGAAAAATAAAACATGATCAAAATGGGTGTTCGGGTGTTCCAACATTAAGAAAAAAAATAGGTGTTCCAACATGAAATATCGTTTCATTGGTATATATTCCAGTCCCAGGCCGAGCGCTTTGAAAAGGTTTGGACCCTTCCAGGAACTCCTGACGGTTTGAACCCCCGAGAGAAAACTCTCACAGATGGTGCCCCTACATGATTTCAAGTACTCGAAACCCGGAACCTGACACATTATCTTTTCTATGGTTGTTTCTTTCCATGAAACATAAAACATGATCAAAATGCGTGTTCGGTTGTTCCAAGATTAAAAACAATATGTGTTCCAACATGAAATATCGTTTCATTGGTATGTCAGGTCATAGTAGTTCACCGTTAAAGATGATAAAGTGTGCTCCACACAAACACTGAAAGCATCTACAGTATGGGACTGGTAAAACATTAAAAACTCATCCCATCCAATCTTAATTCATTTTCAGACATACCTCTTCACCCATAGGATCCATGGGACTGGTATTAGTAGGTACATATACCTTTTCTCCCATCGATGTCTATTTCTTGAAAATCCGGCGATCTTACCTCCCAAAAATCTCGGTCATAGGGAAAATGGTGGTACCCTTGGGATGGTACGTAGCTGTTTACCCCTTGAACAAGTCCTTGAAAAGGGGACGACATGCCCAATACCCAGTATATAAGGTGCATATGGGTGTTTCCTTAAATGGTGATTATTAAGGGGCGCCCATCCCAAGGGGGTTTCCCGCCATTTTCCCTCGAGTCCTCGGAGGAAACCTTTCAACCGATGGTTTTTCACAGCAACTTTAAAGGTCTTTGATCGCAAACTCTGCCCCATAGCATCCAGGTATGTTTACCTAAATTTACCATATTTCACCATTAAAAGCAACCAAATGGGTGCTGATACATCCCCATCAAACTGATTGGCTCAGGATGGGATCCTTATTTCATGATGAAATACTCCCCATCTATAACTGAGTAGTCTACTTGTCATCCCCGTTTTTACAACAAATGTTTCATCCCAAAAAAAACAACCATCCATCAACTGCTTCCATCAATCAAGGCACTTCTGTCCCATGTGATCCTGGAGTCGATCCTGGATCTGAAATCACATGATAACTGTGATCGATCGTCTTATGACACTCCATGACTTCCGCCGGATTCGCGGATTCGCGGAGATTTTGCGATTTGACTGTTTTTTTGTTGGACCGAAATTTCCATCATTTGAAAAATATCATATAGTCAAACTGGGAATCTTCCCCAAATAGGGGTGAAAACAAACAAATATTTGAAGTTTCACCACCCAGAAATTCAAGAGGCATCTTTCGTTTGGGACCGAAAAAAATCGAAAAAAACCGTGGGTTTCTCAGGTGTCATGATGACGTGTTCGTGCTTTTTTTGTTTTTTGGTGAAAGTTTTTTCAGCCCACCAGGCTCATGTGAAGCCGTGAAATCCTGATTGGTGTTCATCTTAATTCCGATATAGCTGGGTAGTATATGGATGTTTCCGAAAATAGTGGTACCCCCAAATCATCCATTTTACTAGGGTTTTCCATTATAAACCATCCATTTTGGGGTACCCCTATTTTTGGAAACACCCATATGACTGCTCAATTGAAAACTCGTGGGCAATTTTGGTTGTCTTGTCTCAAAGAAAAACTGGGAAAAGACAATGGTTTTTGTTCATGATTAAAAAAAAAAAACATTATGCTCAGTACCCTTTTACTAAGTGTCCTACTTACTCTTCAAAAAGTGTGTGTGTTTTTTCCCATGTTCAGTGCTACCTTTTGTTGTCTAATTTCTGAAAAAACTGATTCCATCATTGGTCATACTGTTGATGGTTCAGAAATCCCAAACCACCACCTGGGATGGTTAAAACCCTATAAATAATGGGATGGTGCAGGATTTTGTCCAACAACATCCATCAACAGTAGTTGGTATTCTGAAAAATCTACCAGTTGACAAGTTGCCAGCTGAATGTCGCCTCGGTAACCTCCAAGTTCTGAGCCAGAATGCTGAGAACAAACATGCCAAACCTACCACCAAAATATTTCATAACCCATGGCCCATCCATGGGATTGGTAAAAAAACATTTACCTATACATTTACCAGCAAAATCCACCAAATGTAGGAATCAATACATCATACCTGGATCCTATGGATAATACCAGCCGAAATCATGATCATCTGCGAAAAACCAATCCATGCACAACTACCAATTTGAATCCCCTATGTGCTGTTACTCTACAGTTTACCTGGGTTGCATCGCTTGGATCATCTTCATTAGAAAAAGTCGATCAAAACATTTCCATCAGTCTAAGTAAATCCACAGCTAGTTGCTGGTTTCAACGCATCTGAAAAATATTAGTCAAAATTGGATCACGTCCCCAAGTAGGGGTGAAAATAAACAAATATTTGAAACCACCACCCAGCACAATTTCGCGATGAATGTCCCCCCCAATTTCTTCCAATGCCGTGCCTCACTGGCCTCTTTGTCATATCCCTTTGATTGGACAGCACCTGGGGAATCCAGCAGACAGGTTTTTTGGCAAACTTTGAAGCCTAGCGTTGGAACTGATATACATTCTGCTGATTTTTTGTTTTTATAACATCCCACGAAATGGTCTTTATTTTGTGGTTAAGACCTATTTAAAGGGAATCATCACTTTCAAAACAGGGTAAACCCTGTCACATGTCCAAATCACAACCCGTAAACAGAAAGATGTTGTTTCACTTCTGATGCATGTTCTGGTTGCCATAGTTAGTTCCCACCTTGACGGGTCATTCTTTCATGAAAAAAGTCGTGCGAGCGATGCCAGTATCTCACGTTGGGACCGTTTGGGTGTTGGATATTTTCTCGTCAAAAACATCTTCAAATGGGGATTTTCCGACGTCATCTTCGTTTTCAGGGCTGTAATATAAGTAACCCTTGTTCCATTCTCCACTTCAACCAGTTGACAACCGGGATTGTTCACCATACGATATATCGGGTAGAAAATTCCATCCCCCCTTAAAAATACCACGTATCAACCCGAAAGGCCGCTGAAAGCGAGCGAAAAGTGGGAATCTACCGCATCCCGGTAGCAGTCACCACTAGGATTATTACATCTTTACTATAGGTAATCCTATCAACCGACTTATTTGTGTCTCTTCCCGGATGCTTGGAGGATGGGATCCCAGGACGGGAAAAGTGGTTGATAACCATGGTGATCGTTTTCGTCCCCTAGGGCAACATTCCACTTCCTTAAATGGCCGAAATTTATGGCTTCTACATGGGGTTAGATCCTAACAAGTTACAAGTCCTGGGATAATAATCCTCCAAGTGGGGGGGGGATGAATCCCAATTTAAAAAAAAACATCCCAATAAGTGGGGGTTCATTCCCCAAGCAACCCATAAAAAATCGGGCCCTTTTAAAGGGGTCCTTCAACTCCATACTAAACGTGCGATCGGACCTAAACTCCCGTTGAATTTTCCGAAAACGTAGGAATAAACTCATCAACCTTATTTCTTACGGTTTTATATACCAATTAAAAGGATAGCTTATCCCCAATATAAGGAGTTTAGACCCGACCCTGGCACAAATGGTAGAAAATTGGGGGCCCAGAGATCCAAGCGAAGCGAAAAACCCGTCGACCCGTCCACAGCCTGCCATAATGCGCTCCATGACCACTGGCATTCTTTGGCACCTTGAAAGTGCTCGCTGATGACACAACTGTCCACAACATCGCCCCGGGAAAACACAACGAAACATAGAGAGTTGGCGTGTATACCCATAGGATTCATGTTGATGTTTTATTGATTTTTATGTAGGTAAATATACCATGCATGGATCCTAGGGGATATAACATGATACAACCACCCCCCCCAAACAAATTGGTCATGAATAACCATGGAAATATCTTTGAGTTGTTTTTCTTTAACCAAAACTAACAGCAAGTTTGTTGTTGGAAATCGCCGAATCCCACAAGGAAAGCAGTCTTCCGACCATCAATTTTTCATGGCTTATGGTTTGTTTTTTGGGGGGGACTAATCCATTTTCATTTAGGGTTCCACAAATTTTGAGCCAGAAAGAAAATCATGATCATCTTATACCCTCTAGTACACTAACATGGCGATGGAAAATCACAAGTTTTAGTTAGGAAGACAGATCTTCAAAGGATGCATTTTCTATGTCTATGGTAGTTGATCCTGGAGTGTAAGTGTTTTTCCCTGCAGAAGTGAAGATTCTGCTCCATCTTGGCAGCTCCACGGTCGAAGCATTGGATTCTTGATTTTGTTCATCGTGGATTTTCCATGGGATTTATTGAGACTATATACATATCTATATATCTATCTTCCTAACCTTAAACGGGTGGCACTATACCAGTTGTGTTTGCAATCCTGGCAATCACAGCTCGCAGAATCTTTGGCAATTTCAAATAGTAGTCGACTTTGGCATCATTCTTTATCTCCAATTTTTTGGGAAGGAAATAAATTCAGGTGCTCCTATCCATCAAAAATTGAATGGGACCTTACCAACGGACCCCTAACTAAGTTGCTAGAGTTATCAGATACTAAGGTTTAGGGGTCCGTTCAGTAGGTCCTGTTGGAGATTTCTTGGATCCCAGAAAAAGATGCAAGAACTGCAACAAGTTGCTTGTTTCTGCAGCATCTGAGAAGCAAACACTCGACGTTCCAGCTCATTGTAGAGTGCCTGAATCGTTTCGAGCAACACAGGGACCATTTGTCAGGTGATAGTTGGATGTACCCCTACCATATATAGGCCCTATATAGTGGGTATCTATGGGTTATAACCCGCAAGATATCCCTAGAGAACACCAGCTAAAAACCATGGGTACTGTTAGGGGTCCACCCTTGCAATTGTCCCTTGAATTTGGAGGTGTGGTCAACCATCACTCACTGAACAAATGCTGAGCTAACCAAAAAATCGTCATTAAATAAGATGTGGGTCAAATTTCAAGTAAGCTACGATCTTTAAAGGCAGAAACTAAGAAGCCTATCAGACCGAAAGTCTGATAGGGACACGTGTAAATTTTGCTTGGACGATCCCTTTTGGACCTAGAGTTACACCTTTGAAAAATAACATGACATTGGAAAATCCACATTTCCAATTGGAAGTACCTCTTCAAATGGTGGAATTTTGATAGTCATGTTAGTTTTCAGGGGGGTAATGAAGAATAAAAACCCGGCAATTCCACCCAGTTGGGGTGGTTAAAGCACATCCTAGTGAATTAAGGATTGGCAGGATCGAGACAATCACCCTGTTTTGAAAACACATCCAAGTGATCCAACTGGATCAAACCCTTATAGGGTAGTATAAATCACTTAAAATTCAGCAAATAGCATCAAATAACCAGAGTTTTGGTCAACAAAATCCAGCGAATCCACCAAAAACATCATCATCATCATCATCATCATCATCATCATCATCATCAGCAGCAGCAGCAGCAGCATCATCATCACCATCACCATCACCATCACCATCACCAGCATCATCATCATCATCATCATCATCATCATCATCATCATCATCATCACCATCATCATCATCACCATCATCATCATCATCATCATCATCACCATCACCATCCATCACCATCACCATCACCATCATCATCATCATCATCATCATCATCATCATCATCATCAGATCGCTGAATTGAACATCATCAGATCGCTGCATTTTCTGCGTGGAACCCGCCTGTGACGTTGACGTTGACGTCGTTCCCGTTCCCGGCGGTGAAGCTGATGCCACGGCCTAGCCGCTAATTTGATCCATTGGGGGAAACCTGGGAAGTCTTGGGACTTAAACGGGGTTTTAAAAGAACCCTGGAAAACTAAGGAATTAATGAGTGCCTGGAAAATCCCCCTATTTTCAAGAGGAAGTAGATAACTAGTAACATCTTCATTGAATGGTGGATGTTTTGTAATTGCTCATGTTAGTTTTCTAGGGTTTAATTAGTTTTAGAATCATCTACCAGAAGGAACTTATCATTGAATATGTTTCGTGTTTGAATATAAGTTTGCAAATGAGTTGGAAGTAGAATATGTTGATGTTAAGAGCTGGTATACTTCAATGTTGGAACATCTCTGTAACTTGTACACTTAGGAAAGGCTTCAAGGAACAAAAGCTCACGGATGTATGTTTCAAGGTGAGCTGGAGGTTCGTTGCAGCTGGCCATTTTGTGTTGGTTCATTAACTTACCAACTAGAAGAATGGTTGACCTTGCACCCCCAAAAACTAACATGGACACCAACAATCTCCATACTTTTTCAAGGAACTTCCAAACCATCATTTTTAGGGTCCTTTCGTCGTTAGTTTTCGGGATGGAGTAGCTCTTGGAAAAAACCTATCCCGAGGAAAGTTCCACCCGCGTCCTGCTGAACATTCCGAAGTTTGCTTGAGGTCAAACCAACGGGAGAAAAAAACCATACAGTAGATACAAAAAACTACCATTTTTGGCAATTTATACAACCTGAAAACCTGAATTGTTCGGCCATTTTTGGGGTGTACTTTTTCACTGACCTTTTTGCAGTGAAAAAAACGGCGTTTGGTTGGGCAGATTTTAACGTCAACGTCACCTCCATGCTCGCCACAGAATTCTGGAGCTGCAACAGGCTGGAGCCTCGTGGGGTTGGAAATCATCAAATCTTGGAGGCCCGAAATCTCTACCGGGGGTCCTTTGGGAAAGACCATGAAACAGTGATCATCTTTTGGAAAAGACAATGACGGAGTAGATTAGTGTAAAACGGAATAGGTTTCTTGCATAACGTAGTTGATTCTTTCAAAACGGGGTATGACAACCATCTTCATGAAATTTGAATAGGGATTTATAAGTCAACAATTCAAAGTGATGGAGGTGATACTTCAAGGTGACCATTAAAAATCCCCGATCGTTGGAGGTTTTTACTTGACTTTTGAAGGGGTCACGTTTTCACCATCCCCAACAGTCACAAAGAACTGCCAGGGAGATGATGATTGATGGATGGTTGGTTGGAATGTCTGGATGGATGTCTGGATGGATGGATGGATGGATGGATGGATGGATGGATGGATGGATGGATGGATGGATGGATGGATGGATGGATAAGGAATGTTTGGATGCTTGGATAGATGAATGTTTGGATGCTTGGATAGATGAATGTTTGGATGCTTGGATAGATGAATGGAAGATAAGAATGGTGGCATTGAATATGATTAGCCTAATGTTTCAAGGCTAACGCTTTCTATCTACGTGATTCACACGATGTTCACCTATCTTATGTATGCCCTTCCTGTATATGACCTTTCCCTCCAACATTGACACGGGAGGTTTCAGATGGCAAACATGAGCGGCCTCGGTCAAAGTCGAGGGCCAATGAGATTAGATCACCCTCCCTGAAGAGTTCCCGCAACTTTACACAGTGGGCCCCTACGATCCATCGTCATACACGGTCATACATCTGGATGACTTTAGTTGGGGGTGGTGAAATTTAACCCCCCCATTTATTTTCGGCCATTTGTGGGGATTATGATTCCATTTCTAAAGATCGTGGTGGCCCACCAAAAGTGCTTGCAGGTTGTCGACTTTTTGTCGTGAAGTCAAGTTTTCAATTCGACCTCCCCACACAGCTATCCCCAAAAAGAAGGCCTCAAAAACAAACTGGAAAATTGACATGGAACTCAATCATGGAGGTGTTGGAAAGTGATTTTCCTTTGCAAATGGGTAATTGTTAGGTTCCAGCCGTTAATTTTCAGGGGTGTAAGGAATTTCTGACGACCTTATTCCCTTGTTGCTGGGGGGCTAGCTTTGCAAGGAGTAGGTAGGATCCCCATGACTGTTAGTTAGTTTTGATAAACAAAAACGTAAACAGTGGTCGTTGTATTACCAACCCAAACAAGGCACTATAACGGGGAAATCCGTCAAGGTCTCTATATGTGTGCATCAAGTTTGATCCCCCAAAATGGGTAATCTAATGATCCCTGGTAAACTCCATGAAAAAAAACCGACCCTTTTCAGTCGTATCTCTGATATTCATGTTGCGAATCACATTGGATTCCATTTCCCCCTAGGAAATGGGTGAAAATTAAAAAAAAAATAAAATAATTTGAAGGGTCACCACCTAGATTTGAACCGTGACAACCAGTCAAATGTCAGACCTTAGTAAAATCCATTTGCATTCCTTTCCCATTGCTTTCATTTTTTTCACCTGACTGAGACCTCTCACAAAGGCTGTTCACCTCTTCTCGCAAATCCTGGGATGCCTGAGTTGCAGCTCGGCTAAGGCTAAGGCAGATCTGCGCCATGCACTGGAGATGGTTGAAGGTATATCCATACCACAAAGTATAGTAGGATTTCCATAGAACTTGAGGAAGGAACATTAGGATGTTGGTTTGTTTGAAGCCATTTTCACTGTTTTTAAATGAACTTACACTTTGAAAATAAAAGGAAGTGTTGAGGAATCCGAGTTTAACAGCCGGCAAGGCAATTTCAAAAAAGCCATATACTTGGAGGATCATTCCAGGACTTGTAAGTGGGTGTGTACTCCTGCATTTATAAGCCATAAAAAGTTCCGCCATTTCGGAAGGGGTACAACCACTACCCGATCCTTAGGGGACGAAAACGATCACCATGGTTATTAGCCACGTCCGTCCTGGGAGGATCCTCGGAAAGTAGGTATGATCCTACTGGAAGAATTTTTCAGCCAACTAGTTAAGCTTGGTGCTTTTTCATGTTTAAAAAGCATCTCAGGTGGTTGGCATAATATATCATAATATACATAATATTTATACATAATATAATGAAGTGTATACTGTATACATAATATAATATAGTGTATACTGTAGATTTACATGTCATAATTTTCGATATGTATTTGCCTATTGCTCCATCTATCTAGAGATCAACCCGGTCTTTTTGGGAATCAACCATGTTTCTTAAACGTTTTGGAAAAATCACCAAGCTGCGACGAAATCCACGATGTTCTTCGCAACTTGGATCTCCTGAAAGCGAAAACCAAGATTGGTTGGTTGGTAGATTTGTTTCACTGGTAAATGGTAAATACCTGTAAAGCCAAGTGCCCTATCTTTAAGGCAATAGTTGCTGGTTTTAGGGGCAAGGTTGCGTTAAAGATGTTAAAGAAATAGGACACTTGGCGTTCCAGGTAGTAAATGATGAATTGGCGGAAAGTTTATCAAAAAAATGTAGGTAAATGTACCTCCAACATTTGATGAATTAGTTTAACTTCATCTTGACAATTGTAGGTAAATGCACCTAAATACATGTTATTTTAGAGTGTTTGGGATTGGTTGACATTTTTGTTTCGACTTTTATTTGGTTGGTTTTTTGTCCACTTCGTTTGGTTGGCAAAATTTCGTTCCAGTCATTTGGTGTGATCCCTGCAGCCCTTCCAGGGATGATTGGTTGATTCTGTCCTCAAACTTCCTACGGTCAGGTTTTGTCAAACATTCGATCCCACTAGGGTGTCAATGCAAATTAGCAACGATCCTTAGTAAGTTGGGTTGTAACCTACTTAGGGGACGTATATCCAACCTACTTATATAGGGGTTATAATCTATTTACTAAGCACCATGGACATCCCAGCAGAATGCTGTTGTGTTTGTTTTCTAGTGGGCCACAGTCATTTAAAAACACATGTCACATGAGATTCAGAAAGAACCCAAAGATTCTAACCCATATATCATTCATGGGCATATGGCATATGTACCTAGATGGTACATGTAGGAAAAATTTACCTTACATGCATGATACTCTGAGGGATTCTCAGATGTTTTAAGGTCTTTCCGTCACAACCTTTTCTTGTAGGGAGGTGGCAAGATGAGCCACCAAAAAAAAAACCTCTTACTTTCCATTGAATCCTGATTTGTTTGATAGGGATCCTTAGAAATGGTTTTATTAAATCCCTATATTAAGCTGGGTAGGATTCTCAAGTAGGTGAAACAAGCCCAAGTATGTATATATAATCTTAGAATGTATATATATATATATATTATATTATATTGACATGTATGTATGTATATATATATATTGGTAACATGTATATGGGATCAGCCAAAAGGGGAATATCACAGTTGATATCTATATATAATATATATATATATGCGTGTATATATCGTGATGTGTATCAGTGTCAGTATTATGTATATGCTTGTATATGCTTGTATATGCTTGTATGTGTAGACTGCTGTGTGTTTTAAAAAACATTCTTCTCAGCATTAGCCTCTGCTCACACACTGCTAGTTTTTTCCAAGTCCATGTTCCAAGTATTCGCAAAAATAACAAACTCAAATAACAACAACAAAAACAGAGCTCAACAACCTATCTCCCATCCTTCATGCAAGGAATGTTCAACTACATTTCTCATAAAACTCAACCATCCATGTCAGCAAAGAAGATCAATAAACATCATAAACCACACTCTCTAGGCACATCTGGGTACAGCTAACATCCCATCACTCCTGAGCATTGAGACCCAAACGTTCGGCCTCTGGCAGAACCTCGGCTTCTGAGTCGACGAGGAAGTCAACCAGGGAGAAACCAACCAGGCTGTTGTCACTGGTTAGTGCCTGAAAAATCAAGCATTCCTAGATACCCTCCAGGAAATTAACATATCCTAGCTGGGGAAAAGGATAATCATCTTCAAAATGGACTTTTCAGGGGATATGTTAGTTCCCAGGAGGGTATCACATACAATCCCCTAAAACTAACAGTTTTCCCCCTGAATTTTTTTGGAACCACTGAAATTCCGGAGATTCCGAGCTTGGAAACCATCATTAAAAAAGGTGCTTGCTATGTTAGTTTCAGGGAGGGTATACAAGGAACAAACACAACAAACAGCAGTGAACCCCAACTCTGCATGACATGAACCATGAGCCCAGCCCATCCTGAGTGGTTTATGATGACGAGATCCGTAGGCATTTCATGGCTTCTCTGGTTGGTGGTTGAACCAACCCCTTTGAAAAATGTTAGTCAAATAGGAAATCTTCCCCAAATAGTGGTGAAAATAAAAGATCTTTGAAACCACCACCTAGTTATGAAATACTCCCCGGAATATATCCGAGTAGCTTTTTTCATCCCCGAGATACAGCATTCACAATCAGCATTTTTGATCACTGCACCGTCTTTTGTTTTTTCTCGTCTTAAGTCATCGGCGGGATTCACTACTACGGATCGTAGATCGGTGAGCCAACAAAAAGTTCGTTCAATAATTTTTACCTCCTGAAAAAACTTGGCTGCATATTGGTCCAGGGTTATAGGGTTACCCCCCCTTCATATGGGAAATCGTTGGGCGCGCGCCGGCACATTGAAATTCAACAAATGATTGGTTGGCGGTCCATGTTTGTGGTTCCACCTATCCTAGCAATCCTCGGTTTTTTTTGAAAATTGTGTATATACATATTATATATAGAATAGGCTCAACCACAGACCTAAACCACCAACTAAAGATCATGAGAAATATGGTGTCCCATTCGAAAAAAACAACAAACCCATAATATATACGCCGAATGTATGGAAGAGTTTCCCTACTAATTTACCATCAAGAATCAACTATCCATCCAGTATCCAGGTAAATATACCGTTCGTCCCATGGATCCTATGGGTTATGTCTGTATAAATGAAAAAATGCTCCCGGAAAAGTAACATGACTGGCTGGAAAACCAACCATGAATGAAGATGTATCTCCTATCATTTTAATGCCAGTGTTCCATTGTCATGCTAGTTTTCGGGGAGTTGTTTGATTTTTTTTGGCATCTGCAGCAAATCCGGAAGAATCCCATCATCATTTTTACAGGGGTCAACAAAAATGGAGACACCAACCCAAACTTCATGCATTATGATAAGGGAAATCCCTGAGTTTTTTTTAACCATAGATTTGACATTGTTTGTTTGATTCCCCCCCCAAATTGGGTATTTTAACTGGTTGGTGGTTTCAACCCATCTGAAAAATATTAGTCAAATTGAAAATCTTCCCCAACTAGGGGTGAAAATAAAAAATATCTGAGACCACCACCTGGATAATGATCCATGTTTTAAGTTTTAATACACCCTGGAAAATTCATGGTTCTTGAACCCAAAGTCATGGAGGTTTTGATTCAAAAGATGTTCCGGATTTCAATTGGGTGATTTTTAGGGTCAAAATGTTAATTTTCAAAAGTGTGCGTATTTTGTGATCCTAACGAATTCTATACCAAAACACTTTAGATAAAACGATGTTAAGTTAAGGGAGGAAAGGTGCCCATTTGTGGGGGGAAAAGGGGCAGGACGTAAATCAACATCTTCGCCATCCCCAACCCCTGTTTTTCGTAGCCAGTTCTACCCGATTCTACCCGTTGTTCATTTCAGGCATCCAAACTCGACGTAAAGTTGCTACATCGTGGTCCTGGCAGGTAATGATTGAAAAGCGCGATTTCCGGATGCGTGAAAATCAAATGAAGCTGGACCGAAAATCGACATACTGTTGATGGTTCAGAAATCCGGCAAACCACCTGGGATGGTGCTAAAACCTTGTAAATAATGGGATAAATTACTAACCTCAACTGGTGCAGGGTTTCAGCCATCAACCGTATCAAAGAAAATATGTGCGAAAAAACCAACTGGCAAAAATGTATGAAAACTCTTGGAATACATTTAAGGCATCCAAAATCATGATTTCAAAATTGCAAAATGCTAGTGTTGATGGCTGAAATCCGGCAATCACCACCTGAGATGAATGAAACCTTACAGTAACATTGGATATTCTCCATATCAACAGGTGAGTATCAACAGATCTGAGAACCATCAACCGCACGGCACTTTTTCCCCACCTCCATCGCAAGCGCTAAAGTCTCTTGCACCTGTACCTCGGGGTCGAAATTTTGGAGAGGTATTTCGACCGGCAGCCTCTTGGTTCAATTCCCCAAAATCCTATAAATTCCCTGTTACCCTCCTGGGAACTAACATAGCCATGGAAATTCCACAAAAAAAAGCTGACCTCCAGAATGCTGACCTCCAGAAAAAAAAGTGTCAAACGGTGAAAAACAAAAGATGCAAGTCTCAAAAGCCTTCTCTTCATGCTCCATCCCCTTCGTTTTTTTGTGTTGCTCAGTTTGGCTCACAATTTCAAATAGAAAAAATAAGATCATCATCCCAGGATGCACAAAAACAGCTCGTTCCCTATGTCTCGCAGTTGTTGGAAGGATGACTCTCCACACATTCCCTTGAATTTGCAAAAATAATTAGCAACATGTCCTGAAACAAATCTAGTTGGTGGTTGAGTTTCAACCCATTTGAAAAATATGATCGTCAAATTGGATCATTCCCCCAGGTGGGGATGAAAATAAAAAATATATTTGAGTTGCCACCACCCAGAAATTCAAGAAGCATCTTTCGTTTTCCCAGCCGCCCCCGAGGTACCTTCTCAGCATCCAAGTTGTCCTTGGAAGGCTTGGCCCGTTTCGGAAAAATCATCTGAACCCACCATTGGTTTTCAGGGGCGAAGTGCTGTTAGTTTAAGGGAGGGTATGATGTGAATTTGGTGGGGAAGTTGTGGTTAGTTGCCCTAGACATTTCAAACGATAGTATAAAAATGACAAGTTTATCATGAGTTATCCATGCAGTGGGGAAATACACATCATACCTTGCTCCGTTTCATCGCTAACCTTTCGTATCACTCAGTTGGTTTTCTACCATTCCCGAAAACAAAAATATGTGGGAAATGGGGGCAAACCAAGATATCCAAGACTATGTGCAATTTCATTGCCTTCATTCATAGCAACATGTTGGCTTCCCACCCAGGATGCCAGTCACCACTAGGATGATCACAGACATTTCTAGTAGAGGATCCCTATTTCCGTTCATTTTCCACGGTTACTGGGTGGGGATTAGATCGGAGCAACATGCAAAACAGTGTAAGAATCAAACATGTCAATCTGAATCTAGACTGAAGTTGGTGAGGCTGTTGGAACAGTATTCTCGAGTAAATTTGGATCATCTACTAGAAGTCCCAAAAATGAAACCTGATTTACAGGAGTTTCCTCTTGATTTTCACGTCTACTATTGGCGAAATGCCATTTTTGCTACATACATGATGGATCTATCCCCCCACCAAGTAGTCAGTCACCACCGCAATTATGACATTTTTAGTAGGGGATCACGAACTAAACCTTGCTACGGGTGGGGGGGTTATCCAACATACATGGTCTATCTGGTAACCTGCTATGTAGCTCTTTCGTGCCATGTTTTTTGGAAGTTGGAAGTTTTGACATGCCTCCAATTTCGGCCTTGCCTTTCAAAAATTGGCCAAGAAAAAATATCAACCGGTCACCCCCCATTACAATCCCCTGAAATTGAATGGATTGATTGTTTTCCAAAAACTATCCTTTTTCCAGAGGGTTGTTTTTTTCTGATTCCAAATTGACCCCGACACTCCCCGTAAATGGGATCATACTGTTGAGGATAACAAGTCATCGAGCGAAGCAGTTGATATCTGAGAGCTAAAAATAACTCGTTGATGGTTTCAACCCCTTTGAAAAATATTAGTCAAATAGGATCATTTTCCCAAGTAGGGGTGAAAATAAAAAATATTTGAAACCACCAGGTAGATAATGATTAACTATTTCAAGTTTCACTGCGGATTCTTTTTTCACACAGAATTTTTATGGTACTGTTGATGGATAAAAATCCTGCACCAGTTGATGTTGGTAGTTTATCCCATTATTTACAGGGTTTTAGCACCATCCCAGGTGGTTGTTTGGGATTTCTGAAACATCAACAGTATCACCATCGTTTTAGATAACTTTCCCTTCGTTTTTGTTCACCTCGCAACCTGGCCGTTTAGAGCCAACGCCGTTCAACAACACAACGAGACAACGACAACCAACCGGCGCCTTGTCAATTTTTTCCACCGCACTGGGACGTAAAAAAAGGCCATACCTAAGGAATGACGTTCCATCCCTAGGGATCCTGGCTCACCGAACCTGAGAATGGTTTTATGGAACCTAAATATACCTTTCGTTTCGGAGGTGGTTATACACACCTTGCTCATCATCTGAGGTTCGGTGATTGGATCCTTACAAAATGAACTCAAGCAACTTCATTGCGTGTGCAAAAAAAGGTGACAAAGTACCGTGAATCGTGAATCTCTTCTCGGGGAAGTGGTGGGAGGAGCTTGGGATTCTAAAAAGGAACCGGAGGCGACATTACCTGAGTGTCAATGATTTTCTAAAACTTGAATGGGACCGAATCCCAACGGACCCCTAAGTAAGTTGGTAGAGCTATTAGATACTCGGGTTTAGGGGTCCGTTCCGTGGGTCCTGTTGGAGATTTCTTGGGGATTTGCTTAAGATCTTTGGGGATTCATATGTGGTTTTTTTTCCATGGAACCATTTTTCATGAATTCTGGGGGTTGGATCCTTAGACCCTTAGTAATCTCCTGGGTCACCCGAAGTTTAACGTGAACTGCTAGCTAGACTCTAACTAGGATGACAACTAGGAACTTTTGAAACTGATTGGCAATCAAATCATGTGTGTATATATAAATATGGAAATATATACACATATGAACAATTGTATAAATAGTATAACCCTTTTAACTGAGTGAAAGGGTTATAACACAATCCACTTCCTAACCATTTATCTTACCTTCTGGTTAAAAAATTGCTGGCCAGAAAACCTCCATGATTTCATGCAGGTGTTGCTTTCCATGCTACCAATATAACAAAACTACATATCAAAATATAGAAACACCTAGAACCCAACTGACCTCTATTTTTGAAGGTCAACCCTCCAAAACAAGGCCTTTTCCAATCAAAACAAGGGTCATTTGGGTTCTAGGCATCTATATATAATACATCTATCAATTCAATGTATAATCAGGAATTCTCCAGCCAGCACAATGAATTGTCAAGAAAACACTACCCCGTTAAAAAAACAAAAAAATCCATTGACATCTGTGACATCCCATCTAGTAGCGTAGCATGCAGTTTGGACCCAGCTACTCTGGTTCGCATTCAAAGTAGGTCTTGCCCTGCACGCTGCCATCATTCTTTCCGGCCTGGTTTTTTTCGAGGGCATCAGGTGGCAGGTGGCTGAACATGAAACATCGGGAGGGGCTGGGTTCCAAAAACATGACAAATGGAAGTCTTTTTTTTAAGATTTAATTATTCTCCAAATTTGATAACATTCCAAAAAATTCATATGGAATAATTATCACTTGTTGACTTGAAACGTTGTTCTATTCTACAAAGACTAAGAAACATCCATATGTTATCTATTCTACAAAAACTAAGAAACATCCATATGTTAAAATGATATCCCCTTTGCTTCCAACACAAAAAAAAACGAAGAAAAGATAAATTAATCAACTCTCCCGATGTTCCACTAAGACACACGATGTTTGGTGCAGTTCCATGATATTCCATAAATTCATTCGATTGGTTCATAGGGACCTTGATGGTATATTTATGATCCATATGACCTTGGGTAGTTTACCAAATTAACAAGCAGGTTTCTTTTCACTGCTCAAACATCAGTAAGAAGCTTGAAGGAATCGTTTATTCATAGTCGTCCCTTTCACGACCTCAATGGTTGAAAAATTACAGATACACATAGTGGCAAGGTGAAAGAAAGCTGGCGAACGGTCTGGAATGTATAAAACTCTGTAAATACTTGGATAAACTACCTATTGTTTGGCTAAATCATAATAACTCACCAATCTAGATTTCCTGGAAACAAGGGGATTTCCCTTCCTCAGCTACCTTTTGGGGTGAGGTCATGTGAGGTCGCTATAATTTGAACAGCTATTATATAACTGGTGCAGGATTTCTTCCATCAACACTTGAAGCAGCCTTCATTTCACCTTGTGTAATCAGTGATCCCTTCGCAAAGTATGCCAGAGTAGGTATCTAAGATGAGAAATTGAAAAATCACACGCTAAAATCACAAGTATATCTAAGTTGAAACATGTGATCGCCCAATTGCTTTATCTCCCCAAACTTCGCGGTTAAAATGTCCCAAAATATTTGAACATCATCACCTAGAAAATGATCATTCCCCTATACCAACACCCAACATTCACAGAAGACCTAAAATCATCTCCTACAAGTGCAAGGTTGGAGCATCCGACGCTCGACTTTTCCCGATAAGTCGGCATTCTCCAACTTTCCCTAAGGGCTGATGCGAAGCTCAACCCTCAACAAGGGGGTCATTATTACATGACACCAACCCAAACAGTGCACCGAGTTTAAGGGGAAATTCCTGAAAATTGCCATACCCCATAGGATCCATGTATGGTATATTTACCTACATTTAGTTGATTTTTCAACTAAATGTAGGTAAATATACCATACATGGATCCTATGGGTACATTTGCATTATTTGATTCCCCCCCAAAATGTATGATTTAATGATCCCTGCCCAACCTTAACTGCTCATTTACTCGTGATTTCGTATTGGGAAAACGCATTCCATGGCCATGGCCATGGTCATGCAGGTTAAAGTTGCGCGTACTGAAACCCTAAATCAATGGTTGCTTCTGGTTCCCACTAAAGGTGGTAGGTGATATATAATCACCCAATTGGCAATATATAAGTTGTATATAAGTGGTATAAATTGCCGATTGGGTGATTATATATCACCTGCCACCTATCAGGGGAACCAGAAACAACTATTCAGTAAATCGTAGAATCTCCAACAAAAAAGCCGATTGCTGGGATGTCCTGCTGGTACATAGTAAATCGATTATTTCACCTTTATAAAAGGTAGGTCGTAAGTCCCGTAGATAGGTGAAATACAGTAAACCAACTTACTAACTTCTATGGACACCCTACTAATTCCTGGCAGTGAATTCAAAAAAAAACATCTTTTGCACTGCAACCTGCAACCTGCATTGCAAACAAACTAAAGAAATTATCAGCTATACCCATTTGCAAAATATTAGTCAAATTGGATCATCTCCCCAGGGATGAAAGCTAAACATGTTTTCTTAACCTCAACTTACGACCGGCTGAAGAGTTGCGGCCCCGCGGCAACTGAAGCAAAAAATGTTTGAAGTTTCACCACCTAGTGGTTGTTTAATAAGGATCCTGGGATCCTAATGCTTTATGAAGTAATCCCCTCATCCGTATAGCTGTGTAGGATGACGTCATCCCAACAAAACACCTGGACAGAAACTTCCTCCCCCCCCCTTGGCTTCACCCGGACCTTCATCTCCAACTCCACTCCCAACCAAAGACCTTTGGCAAAGTCTGTGCTTCCAACGAAGCGCACCGTGCCATCGAAAGCCTTCAAGATCGACCGAAAGCCAGTTTGGGTGGGTTTTCAGTGGGTTCAATGGTTATAGTTGTTTCTAGTTCCCATTAAAGGTGGGATGTGTAGGTGATATATGTATATATATATATATATTTTATATATATATATATATACACCTAGAACCCAAATGACCCTTGTTTTGATTGGAAATAGGCCTTGTTTTGGAGGGTTGACCTTCAAAAATAGAGGTCAGTTGGGTTCTAGGTATATATAATCATCCAATCGGCAATATATAAGTGGTATATAAGTGGTATAGTCCTTGCCAATTGGGTGATTATAT